>WNWK01004715.1:0-134095 GCA_009830355.1 Cherax destructor
ACATGACCTTCCAGTTTCATATAGAGGTGTTCCTTTCACGGACTATTTTGCGGTCATTGCTACCCACCTTCACACCCGTTGGCAGCAACGCTGGTCTGACCTGCTGAATAACAAACTTCATTCTATTAAACCGGTTATAGGTTTCTGGCCTTCTTCTTGTCACCAATGTCGAGGTTGGGAGACTACTCTCTCCAGTCTTCGCATCGGCCACACTCGTCTTACTCACGGGTATCTCATGGAGAGGCTCCCTGCTCCTCTCTGTGAGCATTGTCAGGTTCCAGTGTCTGTTCGACATATCCTGTTGGACTGCCCACTCTATCAACGAGCACGCAGAATTTACCTTCAACGACGTCTTCGCTCTGCGGCCCTTTCTTTACCTTCCCTTCTTGCAGATGGACCCTCCTTTAATCCTGACTCTTGTTGACTTTTTGACAGAAACTGACTTACTACACAAACTCTGAAGATTATACCTCTAGCACCTCCCTCAGTCCCTTCTACCTCGATCTCTTGCTACCCTCCTCCCCTGCACTACCCACCGTCATCTAGCACTCCATACCCTACTAATCGTCCATCTCCCTCTTACACCTCACTCTCCCTGCATCCTACAATAACCCCTGTGGTTTAGCGCTTCTATTTGATTATAATAATAATAATGCTCTTGCTGTCCTCATACGACTCTTTAATCTTATATGGTCACAAGGAGTTATTCCCCAGCTGTGGAAGTCTGCTATTGTTCTCCCTTTTCGCAAACCGCAAACCGGGTACTACGGGACATGATACCTCCCACTACTGTCCCATCGCCCTTACCAGTGCAGTTTCAAGGTGATGGAATGTCTAGTTAATAGACGTTTGATGTGGAATTTAGAGACGCACAGTAGTCTCTCCACTAGTCAATATGGCTTTCGTAAGGGCCGTTCTGCCATTGACCCCTTACTGCGTTTGGATACGTATATTCGTAATGCCTTTGCTAATAACCACTCAGTTATTGCCATCTTTTTTGACCTTGAGAAGGCTTATGACACAACTTGGAGGAATAATATCTTGGCCCAGGCCCACTCCTTAGGCCTCCGTGGCAATCTACCATTTTTCCTTAAGGCCTTCTTAACTGAAAGACATTTCCATGTCCGGGTTAGTAATGTGCTTTTCCCGGAGTTTGTCCAAGCTGAAGGCGTCCCCCAGGGATGTGTTCTGAGCACAACACTCTCCTTGCTATAAATAATCTGGCATCTGTTCTCCCATCCAATATTTGGTCATCGCTTTATGTTGATGACTTTGCCATAGCTTGTGCAGGTGCTGACTGTCACCTCATTGCAGTTTCTTTCCAGCATGCCATCAACAGGGTTTCCGATTGGGCCACCACTCACGGGTTTAAATTTTCTAGTGGCAAAACTCATCAAATTACGTTTACTAGACGTTCAGTGGTCTCTGATCATCCATTGTACCTATACGGCTCACGTATCCCAGAACGTGATACAGTCAGGTTTCTCGGCCTCCTGTTTGACTGTCGATTGTTCTGGAAACCTCACATTACCTCTCTGAAGGCGATCTGTCATAGCCGGCTGAACCTCCTTAAAACCCTAGCACATCTTTCATGGGGGGCTGATCGTAGAACTCTCCTTCGCCTGCATTCAGCCCTAATTTTATCGAAACTCGATTATGGTGACCAGATATATTCGGCGGCCTCCCCTGCTACTCTTTCCAGCCTTAATCCCATCCATCACCAGGGATTGCTTTTATGCCTTGGTGCATTTTGTTCTTCCCCGGTTGAGAGCCTCTATGTAGAAGTGAACATTCCATCCTTGTCCGATCGTCGTGATGCACATTGCATTCGCTATTATGTTCTTGAGTTTCAGTAATCTCATAGTAGATCCTTCCCTGACTAACACCTGTGAGCAGTATGATAGCTAGTTTTAGGCAGCTTCAGAAGCATTGCACGTAACCCCCTTACATGCTAGCCATGTAAATATGTCCTCATTCGGTCTAGCTTTTTCTCCCGTTAATACTGATGCTTAACTTACTCATATCTCGGGCAGTGTGGTGTTTATCTAATCGTAATGTCATAGTTTTAATTAAATTTTACTGGGTAAAAGTTATCCTGCCTCAGCTTGTTTACATGAAAAAAGCTATTACCTGGGCTCATTTACAGGATAAGACTGTTATCTCGGCTCTTTTACAGGATAAGGGTTGTTATCCTATCTCAGCTCATTTACAGGATAAGGGTTGTTATCCTATCTCAGCTCATTTACAGGATAAGGGTTGTTATCCTATCTCAGCTCATTTACAGGATAAGGGCTGTTATCCTATCTCAGCTCATTTACAGGATAAGGGATGTTATCCTATCTCAGCACATTTACAGGATAAGGGCTGTTATCCTATCTCAGCTCATTTACAGGATAAGGGCTGTTATCCTATCTCAGCTCATTTACAGGATAAGGACTGTTATCCTATCTCAGCTAATTTACAGGATAAGGACTGTTATCCTATCTCAGCTCATTTACAGGATAAGGGCTGTTATCCTATCTCAGCTCATTTACAGGTTAAAGGCTGTTATCCTATCTCAGTTCATTTACAGGATAAGGACTGTTATCCTATCTCAGCTCATTTACAAAATAATGGCTGTTATCCTATGTCAGCTCATTTACAGGATAAGGACTGTTATCTTATCTCAGCTCATTTATAGGATAAGGGCTGTTATCTTATCTCAGCTCATTTACAGGATAAGGGCTGTTATCTTATCTCAGCTCATTTACAGGATAAGGGCTGTTATCCTATCTCAGCTCATATACAGGATAAGGGCTGTTATCCTATCTCAGCTCATTTACAGGATAAGGGATGTTATCCTATCTCAGCTCATTTACAGGATAAGGGATGTTATCCTATCTCAGCTCATTTACAGGATAAGGGATGTTATCCTATCGCAGCTCATTTACAGGATAAGGGCTGTTATCCTATCGCAGCTCATTTACAGGATAAGGGCTGTTATCCTATCTCAGCTCATTTACAGGATAAGGGATGTTATCCTATCTCAGCTCATTTACAGGATAAGGGCTGTTATCCTATCTCAGCTCATTTACAGGATAAGGACTGTTATCCTATCTCAGCTCATTTACAGGATAATGGCTGTTATCCTATCTCAGCTCATTTACAGGATAATGGCTGTTATCCTATGTCAGCTCATTTACAAGATAAGGGCTGTTATCTTATCTCAGCTCATTTACAGGATAAGGGCTGTTATCTCAGCTCATTTACAGGATAAGGGCTGTTATCCTATCTCAGCTCATATACAGGATAAGGGCTGTTATCTTATCTCAGCTCATTTACAGGATAAGGGCTGTTATCTTATCTCAGCTCATTTACAGGATAAGGGCTGTTATCCTATCTCAGCTCATATTTAGGATAAGGGCTGTTATCTTATCTCAGCTCATTTACAGGATAAGGGCTGTTATCTTATCTCAGCTCATTTACAGGATAAGGGCTGTTATCCTATCTCAGCTCATATACAGGATAAGGGCTGTTATCCTATCTCAGCTCATATACAGGATAAGGGCTGTTATCCTATCTCTACTTGTTTCAAAGCCCAGATCATTGATATACTACTGACCAGGCCACCCTGGGATGCCACCCACAACATTAGACTAACAGCTAGCTATCTATTTACTGCCAGGTAAACAGATACAACGTGTGAAAGGGGACTTGCATAGAAGTCCCCATCCGCCGGAGGATTAATTAAACCCGGAGTCTGTGGGTTGTGAGCCTATAACCCCACCAATGATCTAGAAGTGTACATGTGTATGGCATACGTAAGTTACATATTGTGATGTATGTGTAATAGATGAGGCAGTAAATGATGTCAGTAGTGTACTGGGAAGCATTCAAGGGAAGGGGGACCTTGATGCTGGCGAAGGATTCTTGATGTAAGGGGTCTTGGAGCTGGCCTTCTCTTGGATCAAACTAGACTACCATGCCCTAGGTTCTAAACCCCAATGGGTTACACAGGTAACCGCTAAACCCCGATGGGTTTAGGGGTTAGGTGTGAGTATTATGGCAGGGTTGCATGGTGGTATGTGACAACCGGTGCAACACCCACAACATGCTAGTCTCAGCTCAGTGTTGTTGCTACAGTTAAGGAGAGTGGATGTACCACTCCCCTCACTGGTACCTTCACCTAGTGTCCCATACCTACCCACCTAATCACCTATGGTGGAATTATAGGCCGTGGTGATAGGTTCCAGCGGCATATGTACACGGCTACATCTCTGGTACACACAATGTCCCTAGTGACATATTGTACAAACTAGGTGTTTACGCTAGTGGGGATTTGGAAACCATATGTGAAGCGCTAAACACGTGTGGGTCGTTCAGGGAATGGTGTAGGCTTGAGCCTCCGTACGCTGAGGAGGAATATATGGTATTTTTTCAAGAGCGACATCATGGGCAGCTACGGTATGATTATTAATACCCCAGGTAAGCTTCATTACACTGCCTTGATCCGAGGAAGTGGAGCTATCCTGCTCTTGCCAGGTTCAGTCTTCATTAATACCCTCATGCTCCTTCATTGTTACTCAACAAATATTACTGATACATTTACGAGTATTTTTATTGTGTTCCTTTAGGGTTTAGTGATTTCCTCTCATAATAATATTAATAATTACGAGGGGGTTATTGCTGCTGTCTTATTGCCTCCCACTGTCTCTCTGTCTCTGTCTGTCTGTCTGCTCTCTCTCTCTCTCTCTCTCTCTCTCTCTCTCTCTCTCCCTCTCTCTCTGCCTCTCTCTCTCTCTCTCTCTCTCTCTCTCTCTGCCTCTCTCTGCCTCTCTCTGCCTCTCTCTGCCTCTCTCTCTCTGCCTCTCTCTCTGCCTCTCTGCCTCTCTCTGCCTCTCTGCCTCTCTCTTTCTGCCTCTCTCTGCCTCTCTCTGTGCCTCTCTCTGCCTCTCTCTGTGCCTCTCTCTGCCTCTCTCTCTCTCTCTGCCTCTCTCTCTGCTCTCTCTCTCTCTCTCTCTCTCTGCTCTCTCTCTGCCTCTCTCTCTGCCTCTCTCTCTGCCTCTCTCTTTCTGCCTCTCTCTGCCTCTCTCTGTGCCTCTCTCTCTCTCTGCCTCTCTGCCTCTCTCTCTGCCTCTCTCTCTCTGTCGGTCTGTCTGTCTGTCTATAATATATATATATATATATATATATATATATATATGTTAATTTGAACTTTGTTGTTGCTTGTCTCCACTTCCTTGGAACAAAGCTAATGCTGTATGACCTTTTAATATTATTCATTTTTTTAATAATTTAAGATACAGTTACTTCCTGGTCATTTTCTCTGTAGACTTTTGTTTCTTTAGTCTGTATTCCTTTTCTCGTTTTCTCTTTTATTTCCTCTATGACCCCTACGGTTTTAGCGCTTCTCAGTGAAGATAATAGTAACTTTTTTACGTGGAGAAAAAGTTGTTCCTTCATTATCCTGATCTTTTGCACTTCCTGGGGTTGAAATCCAACAACCACTTACCTGACCTGTCCAAGTTCTCAGGTGGTAGTTCCTTACACCTGCTGTCGCTGTTCACCTAGCAGTACAGTATGTAGGTACCTGGGTGTTAGTTACCTTACACCTGCTGTCGCTGTTCACCTAGCAGTACAGTATGTAGGTACCTGGGTGTTAGTTACCTTACACCTGCTGTCAATGTTCACCTAGCAGTACAGTATGTAGGTACCTGGGTGTTAGTTACCTTACACCTGCTGTCACTGTTCACCTAGCAGTACTGTGTGTAGGTACCTGGGTGTTAGTTACCTTACACCTGCTGTCACTGTTCACCTAGCAGTACTATATGTAGGTACCTGGGTGTTAGTTACCTTACACCTGTTGTCACTGTTTACCTAGCAGTACTGTGTGTAGGTACCTGGGTGTTAGTTACCTTACACCTGCTGTCACTGTTCACCTAGCAGTACTATATGTAGGTACCTGGGTGTTAGTCACCTTACACCTGCTGTCAATGTTCACATAGCAGTACTGTATGTAGGTACCTGGGTGTTAGTCACCTGTAAATGAGCTGATGTCGGATGACGCCTTTTACTCTGTAAATGATCTGCGGTAAGATAACTTACCCTGTAAATAAGCTAAGATAACTTACCCTGTAAATAAGCTAAGATAACTTACCCTGTAAATAAGCTAAGATAACTTACCCTGTAAATAAGCTAAGATAACTTACCCTGTAAATAAGCTAAGATAACTTACCCTGTAAATAAGCTAACTTACCCTGTAAATAAGCTAAGATAACTTACCCTGTAATAATAATACCCTGTAAATAAGCTAACTTACCCTGTAAATAAGCTAAGATAACTTACCCTGTAAATAAGCTAAGATAACTTACCCTGTAAATAAGCTAAGATAACTTACCCTGTAAATAAGCTAACTTACCCTGTAAATAAGCTAACTTACCCTGTAAATAAGCTAACTTACCCTGTAAATAAGCTAAGATAACTTACCCTGTAAATAAGCTAAGATAACTTACCCTGTAAATAAGCTAAGATAACTTACCCTGTAAATAAGCTAACTTACCCTGTAAATAAGCTAACTTACCCTGTAAATAAGCTAACTTACCCTGTAAATAAGCTAACTTACCCTGTAAATAAGCTAAGATAACTTACCCTGTAAATAAGCTAACTTACCCTGTAAATAAGCTAATAACCCTGTAAATAAGCTCTTACCCTGTAAATAAGCTAAGATAACTTACCCTGTAAATAAGCTAAGATAACTTACCCTGTAAATAAGCTAAGATAACTTACCCTGTAAATAAGCTAAGATAACTTACCCTGTAAATAAGCTAAGATAACTTACCCTGTAAATAAGCTAAGATAACTTACCCTGTAAATAAGCTAGATAACTTACCCTGTAAATAAGCTAATAATCTTACCCTGTAAATAAGCTAGATAACTACCTGTAATAAGCTAACCCCTGTAAATAAGCTAACTTACCCTGTAAATAAGCTAACTTACCCTGTAAATAAGCTGAGATAACTTACCCTGTAAATAAGCTAATATAAATTATCCTGTAAATAAGCTAACTTACTGTTATATGAGCACAGGCAGGATAACATGTTAGAGGGGGCTCTTGATCCAAGGACTTGGATCTGACCTCCCTCTCCTTGGATCCAGCTTGATTGCCTCACACCACCCCGCTGACTGTACCACCCATACTGGTGTAGCGCTTCCCATGACTCACCCATAACAGATGTGATCTCATGATTCATTGTGTTTTACACCTGTCTAGTGCACCTGTCAGGTGTGTGTGTGTGTGTGTTGTGTGTGTTGTGTGTGTATGTTGTGTGTGTGTGTGTATGTGTGTGGCCTGTTCTCATTCTGTACACCAGCCTACGTGGTTGTGGTCTCTGTCTCTGTCTTATATATATATATATATATATATATATATATATATATATATATATATATATATATATATATATATATATATATATATATATATAATTCTATAACCTAGAACATCATTTTCTTGGAGTATATTCATTTCTTGTATTTGTGTATATTTATAGAGAGGTGGGCGTGTATTTGAAAGCACTTTCATGTTTGCAAGACTGCTGCTATACCATACGAAGGTCTTCTTGCAACTGCTGCTATACCATACGAAGGTCTTCTTGCAACTGCTGCTATACCATACGAAGGTCTTCTTGCAACTGCTGCTATACCATACGAAGGTCTTGCAACTGCTGCTATACCATACGAAGGTCTTCTTGCAACTGCTGCTATACCATACGAAGGTCTTCTTGCAACTGCTGCTATACCATACGAAGGTCTTCTTGCAACTGCTGCTATACCATACGAAGGTCTTCTTGCAACTGCTGCTATACCATACGAAGGTCTTCTTGCAACTGCTGCTATACCATACGAAGGTCTTCTTGCAACTGCTGCTATACCATACGAAGGTCTTCTTGCAACTGCTGCTATACCATACGAAGGTCTTCTTGCAACTGCTGCTATACCATACGAAGGTCTTCTTGCAACTGCTGCTATACCATACGAAGGTCTTCTTGCAACTGCTGCTATACCATACGAAGGTCTTGCAACTGCTGCTATACCATACGAAGGTCTTCTTGCAACTGCTGCTATACCATACGAAGGTCTTCTTGCAACTGCTGCTATACCATACGAAGGTCTTCTTGCAACTGCTGCTATACCATACGAAGGTCTTCTTGCAACTGCTGCTATACCATACGAAGGTCTTCTTGCAACTGCTGCTATACCATACGAAGGTCTTCTTGCAACTGCTGCTATACCATACGAAGGTCTTCTTGCAACTGCTGCTATACCATACGAAGGTCTTTTGCAACTGCTGCTATACCATACGAAGGTCTTGCAACTGCTGCTATACCATACGAAGGTCTTCTTGCAACTGCTGCTATACCATACGAAGGTCTTGCAACTGCTGCTATACCATACGAAGGTCTTGCAACTGCTGCTATACCATACGAAGGTCTTCTAACTGCTGCTACATACGAAGGTCTTGCAACTGCTGCTATACCATACGAAGGTCTTAACTGTGCATACATACGGTCTTCTCAACTGCTGCTATACCATACGAAGGTCTTCTTGACCAACTGCTTTTCCTATACCATACGAAGGCTTAACTGCTGCTATCATAAGGTCTTCTTGCACTGCTGCTATACCATACGAAGTCTTCTTGCAACTGTGCTATCCATACGAAGGTCTTGACTGCTATACACAGTTCTGAACTGCTGCTATACCATACGAAGGTCTTCTTGCAACTGTGCTATACCATACGAAGGTCTTCTTAACTGTGCATACCATACGAAGGTCTTTTGCAACTGCTGCTATACCATACGAAGGTCTTGCAACTGTGCTTACCATGAAGGTCTTGCAACTGTGCTATACCATAGAAGGTCTTCTTAACTGCTGTACCATACGAGGTCTTCTTGCAACTTGCTATACCATACGAGGTCTTGCAACTGTGCTATACATCGAGGTTTTTGCAACTGTCTATACATACAAGGTCTTCACTGCTGCATACCATGAGCTTCTGAACTGTCATACCATACGAAGGTCTTCTTCAACTCTGTATACCATCGAGTCTTCTTGCAACTGTGCTATACCATACGAGGTCTTCTTGCAACTGCTGCTATACTCATGTTACGGGTCTTGCAACTCGCTATACCATACAGGCTTCTTGCAACGTGCATACCATACAGGTCTTGCACGCTATACCATACGAAGGTCTTCTTGAACTGCTGCTATACTACGAAGTCTTCTTGCAACTGCGCATCCTACGAAGCTTCTTGCAACTGTGCTATACATACGAAGGTCTTCTTAACTGCTGATACCATACGAAGGTCTTCTGCAACTGCTGCTATACCATACGAAGGTCTTCTGCACGCTGTATACCATAGTCTTCGAACTGTGCTATACCATACGAGTCTTCTTGCAACTGTTATACATGAATCTTGCAACTGTTATACCATACGTCTTTGAATGCTGCTATACCATACGAGTCTTCTTGCAACTGCTGCATACCATACGAAGGTCTTCTGCAACTGCTGTATACCACGAAGGTCTTGCAACTGTGCTATACCATACAAGGTCTTTTGCCTGTGCTATACCAAGGTCTTCTGCATGTGTATACCATGAGTCTTATGTGCTTACCATACGAAGGTTCTGCAACTGCGCTTACTACGAGTCTTCTTGCAACTGTGCTATACCATAGGTCTAACGTTTACAGAAGGTCTTCTGCAAGATACCATAGAAGTCTTCTGCACTTGTATAATTTTTTTTTTTTTTTTTTTTTTTTTTTTTTTTTTTTTTTTTTTTTTTTTTTTTTTTTTTTTTTTTTTTTTTTTTTTTTTTTTTTTTTTTTTTTTTTTTTTTTTTTTTTTTTTTTTTTTTTTTTTTTTTTTTTTTTTTTTTTTTTTTTTTTTTTTTTTTTTTTTTTTTTTTTTTTTTTTTTTTTTTTTTTTTTTTGCTATACATACGAAGGTCTTCTTAACTGTGCTATACCATACGAAGGTCTTCTTGAACTGCTGCTATACATACGAAGGTCTTCTTGCAACTGTCTTCCATACGAAGGTCTTGAACTGCTGCTAGACGCTATACCATACGAAGGTCTTCTTGCAACTGCTGCTATACCATACGAAGGTCTTCTTGCAACTGCTGCTATACCATACAGGTCTTCTTGCAACTGCTGCTATACCATACGAAGGTCTTCTTGCAACTGCTGCTATACCATACGAAGGTCTTCTTGCAACTGCTGCTATACCATACGAAGGTCTTCTTGCAGCTGCTGCTATACCATACGAAGGTCTTCTTGCAACTGCTGCTATACCATACGAAGGTCTTGACTGCTGCTTCATCGGTCTTCTTGCAACGTGCTATACCATACGAGGCTTCCTGCAAGCTGCTGCTATACCATACGAAGGTCTTCTTGCAACTGCTGCTATACCATACGAAGGTCTTCTTGCAACTGCTGCTATACATACGAAGGTCTTCTTGAACTGTGCTATACCATACGAAGGTCTTCTTGCAACTGCTGCTATACCATACGAAGGTCTTCTTGCAACGCTGCTATACCTAATGCTCTTGCAACTGCTCTATACCATACGGTCTTCTGCAACTGCTGCTTAATAGAGGTCTTCTTGAACTGCTGCTATACCATCGAAGGTCTTCGAACTGCTGCTATCCATACGAAGGTCTTCTTGCAACTGCTGCTATACCATACGAAGGTCTTCTTGCAACTGCTGTTACCATACGAAGGTCTTCTTGCAACTGCTGCTATACCATACGAAGGTCTCTGCTGCTCTATACCATCGAAGGTCTTGCAACTGCTGCATACCATAGATCTTCTTGCTGCTGCTATACCAAAAGGTCTTCTTGCAACTGCGCTATCCATACGAAGGTCTTTGCAACTGCTGCTATACCATCGAAGGTCTTCTTGCAACTGCTCATACCATAGAGGTCTTCTGCAACTGCTTATACCAACGAAGGTCTTCTTGCAACTGCTCTTCAACGAGCTTCTCAACTCTGCATACATACGAGGTCTTTCAACTGCTGCTATACTACGAAGGTCTTCTTCAACTGTCATACCATCGAAGGTCTTCTCAACTGCTGCTTCCATACAAGGTCTTCTTGCATACCATACGAAGGTCTTCTTGCAACTGCTGCTATACCATACGAAGGTCTTTGCAACTGCTGCTATACCATACGAAGGTCTTCTTGCAACTGCTGCTATACCATACGAAGGTCTTCTTGCAACTGCTGCTATACCATACGAAGGTCTTCTTGCAACTGCTGCTATACCATACGAAGGTCTTCTTGCAACTGCTGCTATACCATACGAAGGTCTTCTGCAACTGCTGCTATACCATACGAAGGTCTTCTTGCAGTGCTATACCATACGAGGTTTCTTGCCTGTGATATGAGTTTGTGTACTACGAGGGTCTTCTGATGTTGTCCTACGAGGTGTCGAGTGTTGTGCTACGAGGTGTCCTGTACTGTGCTTACTGGGTGTCGAAGTGTTGGTCTCTTGTCCGGTGTTGGTGCTATTGGGTGTCCGTGTTGTGCTACGTGGTGTCCGGTGTTGCTACGAGGGTCCGTTTGGCAGTGGTGTCCGGTGTTGGTGCTACGTGGGTGTCCGGGTGTTGGTGCTAGTGGGTGTCCGGTGTTGGTGCTACGTGGTGTCCGTGTTGGTCTACTGGTGAACCGGTGTTGGTCTACGAGGTTCGAGTGTTGTGTCGTGGGTGTCGGTGTGTGCTACGTGGGTGTCCGGTGTTGGTGCTACGTGGGTGTCCGGTGTTGGTGCTACGTGGGTGTCCGGTGTTGGTGCTACGTGGGTGTCCGGTGTTGGTGCTACGTGGGTGTCCGGTGTGTGGTGCTAGTGGGTGTCGGTGTTGGGTGCTAGTGGGTGTCCGGTGTTGGTGCTGCAGGAGTGTCCGGTGTTGGTTGCTAGTGGGTGTCCGGTGTGGTGCTACGGATGTCGGTTGGCAGTGGTGTGGTGTTGGCACGGTGTCCGGGTTGGCTGGCGGGTGTGGTGGTGTGTTGGTGCTACGTGGGTGTCCGGTGTTGGTGCTACGTGGGTGTCCGGTGTTGGTGCTACGTGGGTGTCCGGTGTTGGTGCTACGTGGGTGTCCGGTGTTGGTGCTACGTGGGTGTCCGGTGTGGTGCACGTGCATGTAGTGGTGTCCGTGTTGGTGCTAGTGGGTGTCGGTGTTGGTCTAGGTGTCAGGGTTGGTGCTACGTGGGTGTCAGGTGTTGGCTACGGGGTGTCGGGTTGGTGCTACGGGTGTCAGGTTGATAGGACTGTAAGGTTGGCAGGATGTAGGGTTGGCAGGATGTAGGGTTGGCAGGATGTAGGGTTGACAGGATGTAGGGTTGACAGGATGTAAGGTTGGCAGGATGTAGGGTTGGCAGGATGTAGGGTTGGCAGGATGTAGGGTTGGCAGGATGTAGGGTTGGCAGGATGTAGGGTTGACAGGATGTAGGGTTGACAGGATGTAAGGTTGGCAGGATGTAGGGTTGACAGGATGTAAGGTTGGCAGGATGTAGGGTTGACAGGATGTAGGGTTGCAGGATGTAGGGTTGGCAGGATGTAGGTTGGCAGGATGTAGGGTTGCAGGATGTAGGGTTGCAGGATGTAGGGTTGACAGGATGTAAGGTTGGCAGGATGTAGGGTTGACAGGATGTAGGGTTGGCAGGATGTAGGGTTGGCAGGATGTAGGGTTGACAGGATGTAAGGTTGTCAGGATGTAAGGTTGACAGGATGTAAGGTTGGCAGGATGTAGGGTTGGCAGGATGTAGGGTTGACAGGATGTAAGGTTGGCAGGATGTAGGGTTGTCATGTAGGGGGGTATGGAAATATTTGGATAATCGGGGAATAGGGGAGTAAAGGTAGTGAGTGAGTAGGCAGGAGAGGTGAGGTTGACAGGAGCGGATGTAATGTGAGGTCACTGGTGACTACACCATCACCTCTCATTACCACCACACTACTCACCTTCTCTCTACCTAAAATAAAATATAATAAAATAAAGTATAAGCATAAAGAGTAATAAGAATATAACGGGGACAGTGAATATTACTATTCCACTCAAACACAGTTTATTTAAGTCCTTGTACAATAATATATTTGGGAACAGGAGAACACTATTGAGTTTAGATAAATGGGGATTGTACATATAAGTAGGGAGACAGGGAATACAATCAACTGACGAAACAGAATATAACTTACAATATAGTTCAGAGGACAGTTCACCACAGGAACTCAGTCACACTTCTAGCCACAGGTCCCAAGACCTGCTCCAGCAGAACTCTGCCCAGTGTCTCCAACAGTCTCCTCCAGAGACTCTACAGCAGCTCTCTCCCAGAGCTCTGCACACCGGCAGCCGCTCTGCTAGAATCTCGTGCCCAGAGCTCTGCACACAGGCCAGAGCTCTGCACACAGGCCAGAGCTCTGCCCGAATGTCTCCAGCCCAGAGCTCCGCACACAGGCCAGAGCTCCGCCAGAATCACCCCCTCTAGTTGTTCCCTCGGCCTTATATCCTCCTCCAAGCATCCCCCCAATGAGGAGTGCACCATGTGCTTTGACCTGACTCTAGTCCAAAAGACAAAAGACCTGAGCCTTAATCCGAGAGGCGTGGTCTGACAGCTATTTACCAAGTGCAGGTGTGGCTGCTTAGGTAGACCTCACAGCACACTGACTACATCACAGGGTTGACAGGATGTAAGGTTGGCAGGATGTAGGGTTGACAGGATGTAAGGTTGGCAGGATGTAGGGTTGACAGGATGTAAGGTTGGCAGGATGTAGGGTTGACAGGATGTAAGGTTGGCAGGATGTAGGGTTGACAGGATGTAAGGTTGGCAGGATGTAGGGTTGACAGGATGTAAGGTTGGCAGGATGTAGGGTTGACAGGATGTAAGGTTGGCAGGATGTAAGGTTGGCAGGATGTAGGGTTGGCAGGATGTAGGGTTGACAGGATGTAAGGTTGGCAGGATGTAGGGTTGACAGGATGTAGGGTTGACAGGATGTAAGGTTGGCAGGATGTAGGGTTGACAGGATGTAAGGTTGGCAGGATGTAGGGTTGGCAGGATGTAGGGTTGACAGGATGTAAGGTTGGCAGGATGTAGGGTTGACAGGATGTAGGTTGGCAGGATGTAGGGTTGGCAGGATGTAGGGTTGGCAGGATGTAGGGTTGGCAGGATGTAGGGTTGGCAGGATGTAGGGTTGGCAGGATGTAAGGTTGGCAGGATGTAGGGTTGGCAGGATGTAGGGTTGACAGGATGTAGGTTGGCAGGATGTAGGGTTGACAGGATGTAGGGTTGACAGGATGTAAGGTTGCAGGATGTAGGGTTGACAGGATGTAGGGTTGACAGGATGTAAGGTTGGCAGGATGTAGGGTTGACAGGATGTAAGGTTGACAGGATGTAAGGTTGGCAGGATGTAGGGTTGACAGGATGTAAGGTTGGCAGGATGTAAGGTTGGCAGGATGTAGGGTTGGCAGGATGTAGGGTTGGCAGGATGTAGGGTTGGCAGGATGTAAGGTTGGCAGGATGTAGGGTTGGCAGGATGTAGGGTTGGCAGGATGTAGGGTTGACAGGATGTAGGGTTGACAGGATGTAGGGTTGACAAGATGTAGGGTTGGCAGGATGTAGGGTTGGCAGGATGTAGGGTTGGCAGGATGTAGGGTTGGCAGGATGTAGGGTTGGCAGGATGTAGGGTTGACAGGATGTAGGGTTGACAGGATGTAGGGTTGACAAGATGTAGGGTTGGCAGGATGTAGGGTTGACAGGATGTAGGGTTGACAGGATGTAGGGTTGACAGGATGTAGGGTTGACAGGATGTAGGGTTGACAGGATGTAGGGTTGACAGGATGTAGGGTTGACAGGATGTAGGGTTGACAGGATGTAGGTTGACAGGATGTAGGGTTGACAGGATGTCTATAGTAGGCAAATTATTAGAATCAATTATAGCTGATATTATTAGAAGTCACCTTGAAGAACATAATTTGATTAATGAATCTCAGCATGGGTTCACGAGAGGTCGTTCCTGCCTGACAAATTTACTGACATTTTTCAATAAAACATTTGAGGCAGTAGACAGTGATAAAGAATATGATATAGTTTACTTGGATTTCAGTAAGGCCTTCGATAGAGTACTTCACAAGAGACTCCTAAGAAAGGTGGCAGCTCATGGTATAGGAGGTAAAGTTCTAGCATGGATAGAGGCATGGCTTACCAATAGAAAGCAGAGAGTTTCCATTAATGGGGTCAAATCTGAATGAGGATTAGTCACTAGTGGCGTTCCACAAGGATCAGTTTTAGGCCCATTGTTGTTTATAATTTACATAAATGACCTTGATGAAGGAATTGCAAGTGACATGAGTAAATTTGCTGATGATACAAAGATCGGCCGTATAATTCATTCTGAGGAGGATACCAGTGAACTCCAGGAGGATTTGGACAAATTAATGTCTTGGTCTGAAAAGTGGCAGATGAAGTTCAATGTGGACAAGTGTAAGGTACTACTCCTTGGTAATGAAAAAATCCCTCGAATTTATAAACTAGGTGAAGTAGAACTTGATCATACAGAATGTGAAAAAGACTTGGGAGTCATGGTAAGCAGAAATCTAAAGCCAAGACAACAGTGCCTAAGTGTGCGCAATAAGGCTAACAGATTACTAGGATTTATTTCAAGAAGTATAAGCAACAGAAGTCCAAAAGTTATTTTACAGCTCTATACATCACTAGTGAGACCTCATTTGGATTATGCAGCTCAGTTTTGGTCTCCTTACTACAGGATGGATATAGATTCGTTGGAGAACATACAGAGAAGAATGACTATAATGATTTACAGTATAAGAAATCTCCCGTATGAAGATAGACTTAGAGCGTTGAATCTCCACTCTCTGGAGAGACGTAGAATGAGGGGAGATATCATCGAGGTGTACAAGGGGATGATGGCATAAACAAAGGAGATATTAATAAAATACTGAGGATATCGAACCAAGTAAGAACCAGAAATAACGGATTTAAATTGGATAAATTTAGATTTAGAAAGGACATAGGCAATTACTGGTTTTCGAACAGAGTTGTAGATGCGTGGAACAATCTTCCGAGTAGGGTGATAGAGGCTAGGACCTTGGGTGGATTTAAAAAGAGATTGGACAAATATATGAGTGGGAGGGGCTGGGTTTGATTAGTGTCGTGAGTAAGGGAGTAAATTCTTAGGTAGTGGTGGTTTTGATAAGGACCTGCCTTGTATGGGCCAGTAGGCCTTCTGCAGTGTTCCTCCATTCTTATGTTCTTAGGGTTGACAGGATGTAGGGTTGACAGGATGTAGGGTTGATAGGATGTAGGGTTGACAGGATGTAGGATTGACAGGATGTAAGATTGACAGGATGTAGGTTTGACAGGATGTCGGGTTGACAGGATGTAGGGTTGACAGGATGTAGGATTGACATGATGTAGGGTTTACAGGATGTAGGGTTGACAGGATGTAGGATTGACATGATGTAGGGTTACAGGATGTAGGGTTGACAGGATGTAGGATTGACATGATGTAGGGTTGACCGGATGTAGGGTTGACATGACGTAGGATTGACATGATGTAGGGTTTACAGGATGCAGGGTTGACATGAAGGATTGACAGGATGCAGGGTTGACATGTAGGATTGACAGGATGCAGGGTTGACATGTAGGATTGACATGATGCAGGGTTGACAGGATCAACGTTATGTAGTGGAGGCTAGTTATGCTTCGTAGGTGTTATTTTACGTAGGTGCTAGTACTCCCCTGGCTGCCTGGTTAATTATGCAAGATGATGCAGGTCAGCAGGAGGTCAGCATCAGCAGCAGGAGGTCCGGGTGAGGCAGCAGGAGGTCAGCATCAGCAGCAGGAGGTCCGGGTGAGGCAGCAGGATGTCCGGGTGAGGCAGCAGGAGGTCCGGGTGAGGCAGCAGGAGGTCCGGGTGAGGCAGCAGGAGGTCAGCATCAGCAGCAGGAGGTCCGGGTGAGGCAGCAGTGGGCAATTCCAGCAGCGGTGGTATTGTGAAATGTGAGTAGCAGTGACCCTAGATTTATGTGGTAACCTCTGCTGTTGCTGCTGCCAGTGTTGCTGTTGCTGCTGCCAGTGTTGCTGTTGCTGCTGCCAGTGTTGCTGTTGCTGCTGCCAGTGTTGCTTTTGCTGCTGCCAGTGTTGCTGTTGCTGCTGCCAATGTTGCTGTTGCTGCTGCTAGTGTTGCTGTTGCTGCTGCCAGTGTTGCTGTTGCTGCTGCCAGTGCTGCTGTTGCTGCTGCCAGTGTTGCTGTTGCTGCTTCCAGTGTTGCTGTTGCTGCTGCCAGTGTTGCTGCTGCCAGTGTTGCTGTTGCTGCTGCCAGTGTTGCTGTTGCTGCTGCCAGTGTTGCTGTTGCTGCTGCCAGTGTTGCTTTTGCTTCTGCCAGTGTTGCTGTTGCTGCTGCCAATGTTGCTGTTGCTGCTGCTAGTGTTGCTGTTGCTGCTGCCAGTGTTGCTGTTGCTGCTGCCAGTGCTGCTGTTGCTGCTGCCAGTGTTGCTGTTGCTGCTGCCAGTGTTGCTGTTGCTGCTGCCAGTGTTGCTGCTGCCAGTGTTGCTGTTGCTGCTGCCAGTGTTGCTGTTGCTGTTGCTGCTGCCAGTGTTGCTGTTGCTGCTGCCAGTGCTGCTGTTGCTGCTGCCAGTGTTGCTGTTGCTGCTGCCAGTGTTGCTGTTGCTGCTGCCAGTGCTGCTGTTGCTGCTGCCAGTGCTGCTGTTGCTGCTGCCAGTGCTGCTGTTGCTGCTGCCAGTGTTGCTGTTGCTGCTGCCAGTGTTGCTGTTGCTGCTGCCAGTGCTGCTGTTGCTGCTGCCAGTGTTGCTGTTGCTGCTGCCAGTGTTGCTGTTGCTGCTGCCAGTGCTGCTGTTGCTGCTGCTAGTGTTGCTGTTACTGCTACCAGTGCTGCTGTTGCTGCTGCCAGTGTTGTTGCTACTACTGCTGCTGTTGCTGCTACTACAGCTGTTGTTGCTGCTGCTACTACTGCTGTTGTTGCTGCTGCTGCTGCTGTTTCTTCTGCTGTTGCTGCTACTGCTGCTGTTCTTGCTGCTGCTACTACTATTGCTGCTACTGCTGCTGTTGCTTCTACTGCTGCTGTTGCTTCTGCTGCTGTTGCTGCTGCTGCTGTTGCTGCTGCTGCAGCTACTACTACTACTATTCTGCTGTTGCTGTTACTACTGCTGTTGCTACTACTGCTGCTGTTGCTGCTGCTACTACTGCTACTGCTGTTGCTGCTGCTGCTTCTACTACTACTGCTGTTGTTGCTACTGCTGCTGCTACTACTACTGCTGTTGTTGCTACTGCTGCTGTTGCTTCTACTGCTGCTGTTGCTTCTACTCTGCTGTTGTTGCTGCTGCTGCTACTACTACTGCTGTTGTTGCTACTGCTGCTGTTGCTTCTACTGCTGCTGTTGCTTCTACTGCTGCTGTTGTTGCTGCTGCTGCTACTACTACTGCTGTTGTTGCTGCTGCTACTGCTGCTGTTGCTTCTGCTGCTGTTGTTGCTGCTGCTGCTGCTACTACTGCTGTTGTTGCTGCTGCTACTACTGCTGTTGCTTCTGCTGCTGTTGTTGCTGCTGCCTGTGTTTGTCTACTACTGCTGCGGGTTGTGTTGTCGCGTCACATAGCTGCTGTCTCCTGCTGCGGGTTGTGTATTGTTCCAGTCACGATAGTGTTTGTCTCCTGCGTGCGGGTTGTGTATTGTTCCAGTCACGATAGTGTTTGTCTCCTGCGTGCGGGTTGTGTATTGTTCCAGTCACGATAGTGTTTGTCTCCTGCGTGCGGGTTGTGTATTGTTCCAGTCACGATAGTGTTTGTCTCCTGCGTGCGGGTTGTGTATTGTTCCAGTCACGATAGTGTTTGTCTCCTGCGTGCGGGTTGTGTTTTCAGTCACGATAGTTTTGTCTCCTGCTGCTGTATTGTTCAGTCCCATAGTGTTTGTCTCCTGCGTGCGGGTTGTGTATTGTTCCAGTCACGATAGTCTTTGTCTCCTGCGTGCGGGTTGTGTATTGTTCCAGTCACGATAGTGTTTGTCTCCTGCGTGCGGGTTGTGTATTGTTCCAGTCACGATAGTCTTTGTCTCCTGCGTGCGGGTTGTGTATTGTTCCAGCACGATAGTCTTTGCTCCTACTGGGGATTGTAGTCACGATAGTCTTTGTCTCCTGCGTGCGGGTTTGATGTCAGTTAGTTCCAGTCAAAGATAGTCTTTGTCTCCTGCGTGCGGGTTGTGTATTGTTCAGTCACGATAGTCTTTGTCTCCTGCGTGGGGTTGTGATTGTTCCAGTCACGATAGTTGTTTGCAGCTTGATTCGTCACATGTGTCAGGTTGGAATTGTTCAGAGAGTCTTGGGAGCAGCCTGTGACTGACACGGTAGAGATAGCACCTTGACTGCTCTAATGTTAGGCTGGAAGCCTTGACTCCAGAGAGACTTGAGCAGCCTTGACTCACGAGAGATTGAGACATTGACTCACGAGAGAGACTTGAGACAGCCTTGACTCACGAGAGAGAGAGAGATTTGAGACAGCCTTGATTCACACGAGAGAGAGAGACTTGAGACAGCCTTGACTCACACGAGAGAGACTTGAGACAGCCTTGACTCTCACGAGAGACTTGAGACAGCCTTGACTCACACGAGAGACTTGAGACAGCCTTGACTCACACGAGAGAGACTTGAGACAGCCTTGACTCTCACGAGAGAGACTTGAGACAGCCTTGACTCACACGAGAGAGACTTGAGACATCCTTGACTCACGAGAGAGACTTGAGACAGCCTTGACTCTCACGAGAGGACTTGAGACAGCCTTGACTCACGACGAGAGAGCTTGAGACAGCCTTGACTCACACGAGAGACTTGAGACAGCCTTGACTCACACGAGAGACTTGAGACAGCCTTGACTCACACGAGAGAGAGAGAGAGAGAGAGAGAGAGTTGAGAGAGCCTTGACTCACACGAGAGAGAGACTTGAGACAGCCTTGACTCTCACGAGAGAGACTTGAGACAGCCTTGACTCACACGAGAGAGACTTGAGACAGCCTTGACTCACACGAGAGAGACTTGAGACAGCCTTGACTCTCACGAGAGAGACTTGAGACAGCCTTGACTCTCACGAGAGAGACTTGAGACAGCCTTGACTCTCACGAGAGAGACTTGAGACAGCCTTGACTCACACGAGAGAGACTTGAGACAGCCTTGACTCTCACGAGAGAGACTTGAGACAGCCTGACTCCACGAGAGAGACTTGAGACAGCCTTGACTCTCAGAGAGAGACTTGAGACAGCCTTGACTCACGAGAGAGACTTGAGACAGCCTTGACTCCACGAGAGGACTTGAGACAGCCTTGACTACGAGCACGAGAGAGAGAGCTTGAGACAGCCTTGACTCCACGAGAGAGACTTGAGACAGCCTTGACTCTACGAAGAGAGAGAGAGAGGAAGCTGACTAGAGAGAGAGACTTGAGACAGCCTTGACTCACGAGAGAGACTTGAGACAGCCTTGACTCACAAGAGAGAGACTTGAGACAGCCTTGACTCACACGAGAGAGAGAGAAGAGACAGAGAGAGAGACTGAGAAGCCTTGACTCCACGAGGAGAGAGAGAGAGACTTGAGACAGCTTTGACTCACGAGAGAGAGAGAGAGAGAGACTTGAGACAGCCTTGACTCACGAGAGAGAGAACTTGAGACAGCCTTGACTCTCACGAGAGAGAGAGAGAGAGAGAGAGAGAGAGCCTGACTCACGAGAGAGAGACTTGAGACAGCCTTGACTCTCACGAAGAGAGAGAGACTTGAGACAGCCTTGACTCACGAGAGAGAGACTTGAGACAGCCTTGACTCTCACGAGAGAGAGAGAGAGAGAGAGACTTGAGACAGCCTTGACTCTCACGAGAGAGAGAGACTTGAGACAGCCTTGACTCACGAGAGAGAGAGAGAGGATGAGAAGCAGAGAGAGAGAGAGAGACTTGAGACAGCCTTGACTCTCACGAGAGAGAGAGAGAGAGACTTGAGACAGCCTGACTCACGAGGAGAGAGAGAGAGACAGCCTGACCTCACGAGAGAGGGGACGAGAGAGAGACTTGAGACAGCCTTGACTCTACGAGAGAGAGACTTGAGACAGCCTTGACTCACGAGAGAGAGAGAGAGAGGACTTGAGACAGCCTTGACTCACAGAGAGAGAGACTTGAGACAGCCTTGACTCCAGAGGGGAGAGAGAGAGAAGAGAGAGAGAGAGAGAGAGAGAGAGAGAGGAGCTTGAGACAGCCTTGACTCACAAGAGAGAGAGACTTGAGAAGCCTTGACTCACAGAGAGACTTGAGACAGCCTTGACTCACAGAGAGAGAGAGAGAGAGAGGAGAGGAGAGAGAGGAGAGGTGACTCCGGAGAGGAAAAGAGAGAGGAGAGAGCAGCCTGACTCAAGAGAGAGAGAGAGAGAGGATGAGAGAGACTTGAGACAGCCTTGACTCTCACGAGAGAGAGAGAGAGAAGTGACAGAGAGAGAGAGAGAGAGGAAGAGAGAGAGAGAGAGAGAAAATGAGACAGCTGACTCACGGAGAGAGAGACTTGAGAAGCTGACTCCGAGAGAGACTTGAGACAGCCTTGACTCTCACGAGAGAGAGAGAGAGAGAGACACCTTGACTCTCACGGAGAGAGGACAGCCTTGACTCACGAGAGAGAGAGAGAGCAGCCTTGACTCAGAGAGAGAGAGAGAGAGAGAGAGAGAGAGACTTGAGAGCCTTGACTCACGAGAGAGAGAGAGAGACGAGAACCTTGCTCTCACGAGAGAGAGAGAGAGACTTAGACAGCTGATCTCACGAGAGAGAGAGAGAATGAGAAGTTGATCACAGAGGAGAGAGAGAGAAGAGAGAGAGAGAGAGACTTGAGACAGCCTTGACTCACAGAGAGAGAGAGGAACTTGAGACAGCTTTCTCACGAGAGAGAGAGAGAGGAGGATGATTGAGACAGCCTTGACTCACATGGCAAGAGAGAGAGAGAGAGAGACTTGAGACAGCCTTGACTCACGAGAGAGAGAGATTGAGACGCCTTGACTCCAGAGAGAGAGAGAGAGAGAGAAGCTTGATCTCACGAGAGAGAGAGCAGCCTTGACTCTCACGAGAGAGGAGAGAGAGAGAAAGATTTGGTGTTATCACTACACCTGGAGTCTTGTTGACACTTTAAAGATGGAGACTTGGGTTTACAGTACTTGTATTGACTTAGAGGTTACTGGCTTGAGCTCTGCCTTTAACTTTCTCACGAGAGTGGTTACTGTGAAAATTGCTCTGTGATTCGTCAACATGTGAAAAGAACTTGGCAAATTGATCACAGTGAAGCACTTGGGTACTTTGATCTGAGGAAACTTGCCCACTGGTTCATCAGTCCTTGACCAAAGAAGAATGGTGAAGATCAGAATGAGTTTGAGGTAATCAGTCCTCAGCCTGGAGTCGCTGTAATCAGCCCATCAGTCGTCTGGTTTTCTTAGTTATCTCTGTATTAGGACTGAAGAAACTACTAGTGGCGAAACGTTTCCTTTAATATATATCCTGAAGTGTATATAAGTGTCTTTTTCTTCACCTGTGTATAATATTTAGTGTGGAAAATATTGGCTCAGTTCCTGAAGCACTTTCTACCATTGTTTGTTCATCCGGGTAAACCTTTCATCTGTCATCCCTTGTCCTAAACTCACGTGTCATTCTGTCTTTGTTCACTTTGTCATTTCTCCGAGTATTTTGTATGTTGTGGTCGTGACTCCTCTTGCTCTACACACCTCTTGTGTCAGTAGGTCTAGTGTATGTAGTTTTTCTTTGTAACTGTCGCCCTTAACTCCGGCGTCAGTCTTGTGGTCAACGTGTAAATATTATTGAGTTCCTTAATGTCCTTGACTAGGTAAGGCTATACACTGGCGCTGCATACTCGATATTGTGGTGTATAGTGCTTTGAAACCTACCTTATTTTAGGTTTTTGGTGGTATTTATCTTGTTTGGAAGCCTCGCATGCGTCTCTGATGTTATTCAGTGTGGTGTGCTAGGCTGCCACCAGAGGACTCTGGCCACAGGCTGAACTTCGGGAGCAAAACCACTCTGGAAATCAAGTCACAGATACGACCGTACCTGTGACTGATTTCCTGTTTGGTATGTTGTTACTCTCATATCCTCTTTTTTAACTAGCTAATGGTCCAAGTCGGACCGAAACGTCGTCATAAAGTTTCTTTCTCATATGTGGGGGTTATTTGTGTATAGACATTGTTTTTCTTTTATTTCCGTTTCTTTCTCTTTTCCATTTTTCCAGTGAAGAGTATTCAAGTATTAGAGAGGTGACAGTTGGTGTTTACAACCGCCAAAAGTGTCTTCAAGTGTTCCCGCCAAAAATGCCTAGTAGTGTTCCCGCCAAAAACATTAGTAGCCTATTATTCCCGCCAAAAAAAGCCTAAAAATGTTCCCTCAAAAACAATATTCTCGTTCCCGCCAAAAAGTCCAACATTGTTCCCGCCAAAATATTATTATTCCCTCCAAAACGCAATTATTATTCCCGCCAAACCGCTATTATTATTCCCGCCAAAAGAGCCTAATTGTTCCCGCCAAAACTGTATTATTATTATTCCCGCCAAAATGGGAATATGACAGGGAAACCATCCAGTGTGGTGGAATATGACAGGGAAACCATCCTGTTTGGTGGAATATGACAGGGAAATCATCCTTTATGATGGAATATGACAGGGGAACTATCCTGTATGGTGGTATATGACAGGGGAACTATCCTGTGTGATGGAATATGACATGGAAATCCTCCTGTGTATTGGAGTATTACAGGGAAAAGCCATCTGTGTGATGGAATATGACAGGGAAACATAGCTACCTGTTGAATAACGTACCCGCACACTATGTATTTCCACAATGTAGTTATGTGGTTTCGAAACACCGTATGGGGAATGGAAGGTATTTAGGTTTGATCTAAGGGCTCTAATTCGTTGGATGAAAAGCAGTTTAGGCACGAAGGTATCCGCTTGATGGGATAAGATAGTGCTGGTGTTGTGGTTAGCTGCTCCAAGATGTCGCTTCAACTTCCGTTGTGTTTTTGTTATGCTGTCAAGTCACGCATCTCAAGGTCATTCATGCCCCCTCTCCCCCATCTCCATCCCTCTTACCTGTGTGGACTGGTAAGCCAGTGGAAGGCCTCGGTCAGATGACCAAAAGCTCCAAGGGGGGGGGAGGGGGTTCATCATTAAGACCCGTGTGAGGAAACACTTGTCCTGTTTCCTGACAAACCTTACCTAACCTAACCTCTCATCTGTCATATAGAATAGAGCGGCAGCACACTGCAGATGTATCCAGTCTTAATCAATTTTCCTTCTGTCCTTGTCTGCCTCCTCTTCCCTCTCTTATACCTTCCCATCTGTCCTTGTCTGCCTCCTCTTCCCTCTCTTATACCTTCCCATCTTTCCTTTTCTCCCTTACCTCTTCCCTCTCTTATACCTTCCCATCTTTCCTTGTCTGCCTTACCTCTTCTTTCCCAGTTAGCAAGTTATTCAGACATAGGTACACATAAATATAGTTACATTATCATACATAGTATCATGTGTAGATTACCCACCCGGATAACCCATAAAAACTCAGTGACTTAGTGAGTATGCCAAGTGAAGAAGTGTACATATAGCGGAAATGTTGTTAAATGTGTATGATACAAAACTGGATGTCACTCGCTACCATAATCCACACCACCACAGTCACCGCCACACCACCACAGTCAACAACACACCACCACAGTCACCAACACATCACCACAGTCACCAACACACCACCACAGTCACCAACACACCACCACAGTCACCAACACACCACCACAGTCACCAACACACCACCACAGTTACCAACACACCACCACAGTCACTAATACACCACCACAGTCACTAATACACCACCACAGTCACCAACACACCACCACAGTCACCAACACACCACCACAGTCACCAACACACCACCACAGTTACCAACACCACCACAGTCACTAATACACCACCACAGTCACCAACACACCACCACAGTCACCAACACACCACCACAGTCACCAACACACCACCACAGTCACCAACACACCACCACAGTTACCAACACACCACCACAGTCACTAATACACCACCACAGTCACCAACACACCACCACAGTCACTAATACACCACCACAGTCACCAACACACCACCACAGTCACCAACACACCACCACAGTCACCAACACACCACCACAGTTACCAACACCACCACAGTCACCAACACACCACCACAGTCACCAACACACCAACACAGTCACCAACACACCACCACAGTCACCACACCACAATTACAAACATACCACAATCACCAGCACACCACAATCACCAACATACCACAATCACCAGCTCGCCAACACATCACAATCACTAGCTCATCACCGCAGTCACCAACACCAACGCAATTATTGCCACTATCACCAGGAAATCCACGCATTCCTCAACAGCATTGTGGTAATACACACACCATCGTAATCACCACCACCACCAGTCATTCCTGCTACCACAATCACTACCACTACTACCACCACAGTAGCAGTGCAGACAGACTAGCCGGGAACTCCCTAGATCTCATATTGATTTTAGAGATATGTGGGTCAGGGGCAGCAACACCAGCTGGTGTGACAGGTCAATAGTGTTGTAGGTGATGATGGTGGTGTTGTTGTAGGTGTTGGTGATGGTGTTATGAATGCTGGTAGTGTTGCTATAAATGCTGGCAGTGTTGTACGTGATGTTTTGATGGTATTATTGTTGGTGGTGGTGTTGGTGGCAGTATTGTGGGTAGCGGTGGTTTATATCAACATAAACCTTACCTCTGTTTTAGTTCTGGACTGGTTTATCCGATCCAGGGCTCCATGTTGGTGCTCCATACTCAATTCAAGTTGTGAAACACGTCCTCTACAGGTCCAGTTCTTGACACTGCGCAGCGGTTACTCCATTAATCTGCGCCTCTTGTAAAGTGTTGGAGGAACTGGCCCCAAATCTGTGCATTGCAATAACTCCTGTAGTATTGTCGGAGGGAAAACAATCAGTCGAATTGCGCTAGTGTAGAATTGTTTTTGTGAGGGGTAGATAGTGTCATGCCTCCAGCACTACAAGGATGGTAATCCCTCCTGTACGACTAAATTCTCGACCCTAGTGACTGTCTGGGGTTGTAGCTACTGTATTATTCCAGATCTGAAGTACTTTTGAGCAGTTACGGCAACATTCCCCAATGAAAGCAAGGGCGCCATGGCTATAAGAGACAACACAGTAAGTGTCTGCAGCCCAAGACTGTTCAGCTGCCTCCCAGCATACATAAGGGGGATTACCAATAGACCCCTGGTTGTCTTCAGGACCCCTGACTGTCTTCAAGACCCCTGGCTGTCTTCAAGACCCCTGGCTGTCTTCAAGACCCCTGGCTGTCTTCAAGACCTCTGTCTTCAAGACCCTTGGCTGTCTTCTAGACCCCTGGCTGTCTTCAAGACCCCTGACTGTCTTCAAGACCCTTGATTGTCTTCAAGACCCCTGGTTGTCTTCAAGACCTGTGTCTCGCCCTGGTTGTCTTCAGACTGGTGCTTAAACCCCTGGTTGTCTTCAAGACCCCTGGTTGTCTTCAAGACCCTGGTTGTCTTCAAGACCCCTGGTTGTCTTCAAGACCCCTGGTTGTCTTCAAGACCCCTGGCTGTCTTCAAACCCCTGGTTGTCTTCAAGACCCCTGGTTGTCTTCAAGACCCCTGGTTGTCTTCAAGACCCCTGGTTGTCTTCAAGACCCCTGGCTGTCTTCAAGACCCCTGGTTGTCTTCAAGACCCCTGGTTGTCTTCAAGACCCCTGGCTGTCTTCAAGACCTGGTCTTCAAGACTCCTGGTTGTCTTCAAGACCCCTGGTTTTCTTCAAGACCCTGGTTGTCTTCAAGACGCCTGGCTGTCTTCAAGACCCCTGGTTGTCTTCAAGACCCCTGGCTGTCTTCAAGACCCCTGGTTGTCTTCAAGACCCCTGGCTGTCTTCAAGACCCCTGGTTGTCTTCAAGACTCCTGGTTGTCTTCAAGAGGGAGCTGGATAGATACATAAAGTCAGTACCTGACACCAAGCCTGTTTTGGGTTTCCCACGTTGTTTACGGGGCCAGCAGTAACAGCCTAGTTGATCAGGTCCTGATCCACCACTAGGGGTGTTGACCCCCGAAACCCTCTCCAGATATACCTGTCTAGTTGCAAACTTTTGTATCTTTTCAAGTTTATGTGATTCTCAGCTCTGGCCCCGCTTCTTAGGTTACTCTTAGCCTCATGGGTTCTTGTCATACCTATTCTTAACACTGTGTAAGGTGTGTGTGGGTGTATCTGTGTATACGTGAGTGTACATTTCCTGGTGATGTCTGGCTTGATCGTCCATTGGCTGGCTTGTATCTTTCACCAGTGGTATTTTAAAGCCACGTAAATGAGCATTTGGAACCTGTGGAGCATTTGGAACTTGTGGAGCATTTGGAACATGTGGAGCATTTGGAACCTGTGGAGCATTTGGAACCTGTGGAGAGTGACGCACCTTCCTCTCCCAACACTCTTCTAAATATCTCACTACTCCTTAAAATAAATATATCGCTATTTCTTTGAAAAACATTCCATGACCCTTTTAAAACATACCACTGATTCCTTTAAAACATACCACTGCTTCCTTTAAAACATACCACTGCTTCCTTTAAAACATACCACCGCTTCCTTTAAAACATACCACTGCTTCCTTTAAAACATACCACTGTTTCCTTTAAAACATACCACTACTTTAAAACATACCACTGCTTCCTTTAAAACATACCACTGCTTCCTTTAAAACATACCACTGCTTCCTTTAAAACATACCACTGCTTCCTTTAAAACATACCACTGTTTCCTTTAAAACATATCACTGCTTCCTTTAAAACATATCACTGCTTCCTTTAAAACATACCACTGCTTCTTTTAAAACATACCACTGCTTCCTTTAAAACATACCACTGCTTCCTTTAAAACATACCACTGTTTCCTTTAAAACATTCCACTGCTTCCTTTAAAACATACCACTGCTTCCTTTAAAACATATCACTGCTTCCTTTAAAACATACCACTGCTTCTTTTAAAACATACCACTGCTTCCTTTAAAACATACCACTGCTTCCTTTAAAACATACCACTGCTTCCTTTAAAACATACCGCCGCTCCTTTAAAACATACCACTGCTCCTTTAAAACATACCACGCTCCTTTAAAACTTTACCACTGCTTCCTTTAAAACATAACACTGCTCCTTTAAAACATACCACTGCTTCCTTTAAAATACCACTGCTTCCTTTAAAACATACCACTGCTTCCTTTAAAACATACCACTGTCTTTAAACATACCACTGCTTCTTTAAAACATACCACGCTCCTTTAAAACATACCACGCTCCTTTAAAACATACCACTGCTCCTTTAAAACATACCACTGCTCCTTTAAACATACCACCGCTTCCTTTAAACATACCACTGCTTCCTTTAAACATACCACTGCTTCCTTTAAAACATACCACGCTCCTTTAAAACATACCACGCTCCTTTAAAACATACCACCGCTCCCTTTAAAACATACCACGCTCCTTTAAAACATACCACCGCTCCCTTTAAAACATACCACCGCTCCTTTAAACATACCACGCTCCTTTAAAACATACCACTGCTCCTTTAAAACATACCACTGCTTCTTTAAACATACCATTTCCTTTAAAACATACCACTGCTTCCTTTAAAACATACCACGCTCCTTTAAGACATACCACTGCTCCTTTAAACATACCACTGCTTCCTTTAAACATACCACCGCTTCCTTTAAACATACCACTGCTTCCTTTAAAACATACCACTGCTCCTTTAAAACATACCACTGCTCCTTTAAACATACCACTGCTTCCTTTAAACCATACCACTGCTCCTTTAAAACATACCACTGCTCCTTTAAACATACCACTGCTTCCTTTAAAACATACCACTGCTTCCTTTAAAACATACCACCGCTCCCTTTAAAACATACCACCGCTCCCTTTAAAACATACCACTGCTTCCTTTAAAACATACCACCGCTTCCTTTAAAACATACCACTGCTTCCTTTAAAACATACCACTGCTTCCTTTAAAACCTACCACTGCTTCCTTTAAAACATACCACCGCTCCCTTTAAAACACCACTACGACACACTGGTGAAAGACGTATATATGTAAACAAAGATCTCTGGTATATACACCGAGAGGTGTATTTGTTAATATATACCTGGTGTATAGTTATAGTGTGGGAAGATACGCTTGCTATGTTTGCATCATAGTTTGTCACAGGAGGGTAACATTCTGAGCTGGGAGACTTCACTAGTGTAATGAGGATATTGTCAAACATTGCACTATGGTTCAGTAACTACCACAACTTCAAGGTAGTTTAGCATCTGAGGATGGTAGACTGAGACGTAAACACAAGGAAGATGCTAAGATGGGTTGTACACAAACCTGAGGTCCAGCCCAGACGTACGGTGAGTGTCCAATTGTTGAGTCGTTGACCCCCAGGCACGGTAGTGTTGGTCAAGCAACCAGCCAGCTCAACGTACGGTGAGGTCAATTGTTGATCGCACTCACCACCAGCACGTCAAGTCACACATTCACCACCACCACACTCTCCAACACACACCTTCACCACCACCACAGTCTCCAACACACACCTTCACCACCACCACACTCTCCAACACACACCTTCACCACCACCACAGTCTCCAACACACACCTTCACCACCACCACAGTCTCCAACACACACCTTCACCACCACCACAGTCTCCAACACACACCTTCACCACCACCACAGTCTCCAACACACACCTTCACCACCAACACAGTCTCCAACACACACCTTCACCACCACCACAGTCTCCAACACACACCTTCACCACCACCACAGTCTCCAACACACACCACCTTCACCACCACCACAGTCTCCAACACACACCTTCACCACCACCACAGTCTCCAACACACACCTTCACCACCACCACAGTCTCCAACACACACCTTCACCACCACCACAGTCTCCAACACACACCTTCACCACCACCACAGTCTCCAACACACACCTTCACCACCACCACAGTCTCCAACACACACCTTCACCACCACCACAGTCTCCAACACACACCTTCACCACCACCACAGTTCCAACACACACCTTCACCACCACCACAGTCTCCAACACACACCTTCACCACCACCACAGTCTCCAACACACACCTTCACCACCACCACAGTCTCCAACACACACCACCTTCACCACCAACACAGTCTCCAACACACACCTTCACCACCACCACAGTCTCCAACACACACCTTCACCACCACCACAGTCTCCAACACACACCTTCACCACCACCACAGTCTCCAACACACCACCTTCACCACCACAGTCTCCAACACACCACCTTCACCACCACCACAGTCTCCAACACACACTTCACCACCACCACAGTCTCCAACACACACCACCTTCACCACCACCACAGTCTCCAACACACACCTTCACCACCACCACAGTCTCCAACACCTTCACCACACCACAGTCTCCAACACACACCTTCACCCACCACAGTCTCCAACACACACCTTCACCACCACCACAGTCTCCAACACACACCTTCACCACCACCACAGTCTCCAACACACACCTTCACCACCACCACAGTCTCCAACACACACCTTCACCACCACCACAGTCTCCAACACACACCTTCACCACCACCACAGTCTCCAACCACACCTTCACCACCACACAGTCTCCAACACAACCCCAACACCTTCACCACCACCACAGTCTCCAACACACACCTTCACCACCAACACAGTCTCCAACACACACCTTCACCACCACACAGTCTCCAACACACACCTTCACCACCACCACAGTCTCCAACACACACCTTCACCACCAACACAGTCTCCAACACACACCTTCACCACCCACAGTCTCCAACACACACCTTCACCACCACACAGTCTCCAACACACACTTCACCACCACACAGTCTCCAACACACACCTTCACCACCAACACAGTCTCCAACACACACCTTCACCACACACAGTCTCCAACACACACCTTCACCACCACACAGTCTCCAACACACCTTCACCACCACACAGTCTCCAACACACACCTTCACCACCAACACAGTCTCCAACACACCTTCACCACCAACACAGTCTCCAACACACACCTTCACCACCACCACAGTCTCAACACACCTTCACCACCACCACAGTCTCCAACACACCTTCACCACCACCACAGTCTCCAACACACACCTTCACCACCACCACAGTCTCCAACACACACCTTCACCACACACAGTCTCAACACACCTTCACCACACACAGTCTCCAACACACCTTCACCACCACCACAGTCTCAACACACCTTCACCACCACCACAGTCTCAACACACACCTTCACCACCACCACAGTCTCCAACACACACCTTCACCACCACCACAGTCTCCAACACACACCTTCACCACCACCACAGTCTCCAACACATCTTCACCACCACCACAGTCTCCAACACACACCTTCACCACCACCACAGTCTCCAACACACACCTTCACCACCACCACAGTCTCCAGCACACACTTTCACCACCACCACAGTCTCCAACACACACCTTCACTACCACCACAGTCTCCAACACACATCTTCACCACCACCACAGTCTCCAACACACATCTTCACCACCACCACAGTCTCCAACACACACCTTCACCACCACAATGTCCAATACACACACACAATTGGAGGTTGAAGACTCAGTTGAGTCAAAGGGATGTTAGGAAGTATTTCTTTAGTCATAGAGTTGTCAGGAAGTAGAATAGTCTGGCAAATGATGTAGTGGAGGCAGGAACCATACATAGTTTTAAGACGAGGTTTGATAAAGCTCATGGAGCAGGGAGAGAGAGAACCTAGTAGCGATCAGTGAAGAGGCGGGGCCAGGAGCTATGAATCGACCCCTGCAACCACAATTAGGTGAGTACACACACAAATACAATCTTAAATATTTACAACTTTCACATCCTTGAATCTCCAGTTCCTCCTGACCACAATCAGTACTTTATACTTCACATCAAGGGCACATACCTTGATGCTGAGCAAGGGCTCTTGATCCAGGGAATTTGAGCTACCCCTCCTCATCTACCTCTTTTTCCTGTTAAGAATACATTTCTCATTTGTTTGTGTTATTTATATAAGTCGGTGCTCACCTTTATAAATTAGTCTCGTGGCTGGGTTGTTAGCGCACTCGCCTCACTGAGTATCCGTGGTTCGATCCCGGCACGGGTGGAAGCGTTGGGCGTGTGTCCTGCACCCGTTGTCCTTGTTCACCTAGCAGTAAGTAGGTACCTGGGTGTTAGTCTACTAACACTTGCTGTCAATGTTCACCTAGCAGTAAGTAGGCACCTGGGTGTTAGTCTACTAACACCTGCTGTCACTGTTCACCTAGCAGTAAGTAGGTACCTGGGTGTTAGTCTACTAACACCTGCTGTCACAGTTCACCTAGCAGTAAGTAGGTACCTGGGTGTTAGTCTACTAACACCTGCTGTCACAGTTCACCTAGCAGTAAGTAGGTATCTGGGTGTTAGTCTACTAACACCTGCTGTCACAGTTCACCTAGCAGTAAGTAGGTACCTGGGTGTTAGTCTACTAACACCTGCTGTCACTGTTCACCTAGCAGTAAGTAGGTACCTGGGTGTTAGTCTACTAACACCTGCTGTCACTGTTCACCTAGCAGTAAGTAGGTACCTGGGTGTTAGTCTACTAACACTTGCTGTCACTGTTCACCTAGCAGTAAGTAGGTACCTGGTTGTTAGTCTACTAACACCTGCTGTCACTGTTCACCTAGCAGTAAGTAGGTACCTGGATGTTAGTCTACTAACACCTGCTGTCACTTCACCTAGCAGTAAGTAGGTACCTGGTTGTTAGTCTACTAACACCTGCTGTCACTGTTCTCCTAGCAGTAAGTAGGTACCTGGATGTTAGTCTACTAACACCTGCTGTCACTTCACCTAGCAGTAAGTAGGCACCTGGGTGTTAGTCTACTAACACCTGCTGTCACTGTTCACCTAGCAGTAAGTAGGTACCTGGGTGTTAGTCTACTAACACCTGCTGTCACTGTTCACCTAGCAGTAAGTAGGTACCTGGATGTTAGTCTACTAACACCTGCTGTCACTGTTCACCTAGCAGTAAATAGGTACCTGGATGTTAGTCTACTAACACCTGCTGTCACTGTTCTCCTAGCAGTAAGTAGGTACCTGGTTGTTAGTCTACTAACACCTGCTGTCACTGTTCACCTAACAGTAAGTAGGTACCTGGGTGTTAGTCTACTAACACCTGCTGTCACTTCACCTAGCAGTAAGTAGGTACCTGGTTGTTAGTCTACTAACACCTGCTGTCACTTCACCTAGCAGTAAGTAGGTACCTGGTTGTTAGTCTACTAACACCTGCTGTCACTTCACCTAGCAGTAAGTAGGTACCTGGTTGTTAGTCTACTAACACCTGCTGTCACTTCACCTAGCAGTAAGTAGGTACCTGGATGTTAGTCTACTAACACCTGCTGTCACTGTTCACCTAGCAGTAAGTAGGTACCTGGATGTTAGTCTACTAACACTTGCTGTCACTGTTCACCTAACAGTAAGTAGGTACCTGGGTGTTAGTCTACTAACACCTGCTGTCACTGTTCACCTAGCAGTAAGTAGGTACCTGGGTGTTAGTCTACTAACACCTGCTGTCACTGTTCACCTAGCAGTAAGTAGGTACCTGGGTGTTAGTCTACTAACACCTGCTGTCACTGTTCACCTAGCAGTAAGTAGGTACCTGGGTGTTAGTCTACTAACACTTGCTGTCACTGTTCACCTAGCAGTAAGTAGGTACCTGGTTGTTAGTCTACTAACACCTGCTGTCACTGTTCACCTAGCAGTAAGTAGGTACCTGGTTGTTAGTCTACTAACACCTGCTGTCACTGTTCACCTAGCAGTAAGTAGGTACCTGGATGTTAGTCTACTAACACCTGCTGTCACTGTTCACCTAGCAGTAAGTAGGTACCTGGATGTTAGTCTACTAACACTTGCTGTCACTGTTCACCTAACAGTAAGTAGGTACCTGGGTGTTAGTCTACTAACACCTGCTGTCACTGTTCACCTAGCAGTAAGTAGGTACCTGGGTGTTAGCAGACTGGTGTGGGTGGCATCGTGGGGGATAGTAGTATACCTTAGAGCGGGAGCATTGAAGTGAGCTGTGGCGTGGTAACAGCTCCTGGCCCTTAAAATTGATCAATGTAAAAAAATCTTTAGTGTCGAAACCTTTCGGCCTCTCAGCAGGCTGTTACAAGGTATTTCTCTTCACCTCATTTCTATATTCAACTGAAGAAGCCTCCTCAATAGGCAAAACATTTCGACTATTGAAACGTTTCGCCCACTCCTGGACCATTTTCAGGTTTTTAATTTGTCGTACGTTCCAGCCACGGCAGTTTCACTCCTATCTACCCACTCTGCGTCTTACCTCACAAATTTGAAATATAGCTGTAGACCATGTTTCGACCCTGGAGGAACCGAAACGTCTACAGGTTGATCCACAATTTGTCTTTGTGAATTGTTCCAAATATTGTGTGAATTGTTCCAAATATTGTGTGAATTGTTCCAAATATTGTGTGAATTGTTCAAAATATTGTGTGAATTGTTCCAAATATTGTGTGAATTGTTCAAAATATTGTGTGAATTATTTCATATATTTATTTTATTTGTGAATTGTTCCAAATATTGTGTGAATTGTTCCATATATTGATTATATTGGTGAATTGTACCAAATATTTCTACCGTATTTGTGAATTGTTCCAAATATTGATTTTATTTATGAATTGTACCAAATATTGACTAGTTCTGTATTAGTACTAACAATTGGCTCTTGATTCAAGGAATTGGAGAGAACCTCCCCTTCCTTGGATCACACCCCTGTCATCTTCCATTGCTCAGGCGATCTATGGATCAACAGGTTTTGTTGTGAGCTCTGTATAGAGCTTTACCGGGTCATGATTTATTTGTAGAGCTTTATTTAGTCATTGCTTGACAGATGTGTCAGGATACATGCAGCATGATGTATGCACCTCAGTGTATATACACTGAGAGAGTGGCTGCTGGTGTACAGATTAATAACCCTCCTGTAGTAGATTCATATGGCTCTATCTAGAGCGAAATATCGTAAGAGCTGTTGAAAGTGTACAGAACGTTGTCTTAAAGCTTCTTTCCTAACGTTGTGTGTATTGTATGGGTGTTAACTGTGTTTTCTCTCTCTTATTCGTGGTGTTGGTGGCGGCGTTCGTGTTGGGTTCGTGGCTGGTGTTAAGCCACGTACGGTGACCACGAAGATCCCTACCCAAGCCTCAGTGACTTCCACGATTACGAACCTAATCTAGAATTTGACGATACCGAACTTCAAAGCGCCAGCTCCGTCACTGGTAAGTTGTACTAGTGTACTAGTGTACTAGTTCAGCCAGCTCCGTCACTGGTAAGTTGTACTAGTGTACTAGTTCAGCCAGCTCCGTCACTGGTAAGTTGTACTAGTGTACTAGTGTACTAGTTCAGCCAGCTCCGTCACTGGTAAGTTGTACTAGTGTACTAGTGTACTAGTGTACTAGTGTACTAGTTCAGCCAGCTCCGTCACTGGTAAGTTGTACTAGTGTACTAGTGTACTAGTTCAGCCAGCTCCGTCACTGGTAAGTTGTACTAGTGTACTAGTTCAGCCAGCTCCGTCACTGGTAAGTTGTACTAGTGTACTAGTTCAGCCAGCTCCGTCACTGGTAAGTTGTACTAGTGTACTAGTTCAGCCAGCTCCGTCACTAGTAAGGTGTACTAGTGTACTAGTTCAGCCAGCTCCGTCACTGGTAAGTTGTACTAGTGTACTAGTTCAGCCAGCCGTCACTGTAGTGTACTAGTACTAGTTCAGCCAGCTCCGTCACTGTAAGTGTACTAGTTCAGCCAGCTCCGTCACTGGTAAGTTGTACTAGTGTACTAGTTCAGCCAGCTCCGTCACTGGTAAGGTGTACTAGTGTACTAGTTCAGCCAGCTCCGTCACTAGTAAGGTGTACTAGTTCAGCCAGCTCCGTCACTGGTAAGTTGTACTAGTGTACTAGTTCAGCCAGCTCCGTCACTGGTAATCATGTACTAGTTCAGCCAGCTCCGTCACTGTAAGTGTACTAGTGTACTAGTTCAGCCAGCTCCGTCACTGAGTAAGTTGCTACTAGTGTACTAGTTCACAGCTCCGTCACTGTAAGTTGCTAGTGTACTAGTTCAGCCAGCTCCGTCACTGTAAGTTGTACTAGTGTACTAGTTCACCAGCTGTCACTAGTTACCAGTGTACAGTGTACTAGTTCAGCCAGCTCCGTCACTAGTAAGTGTACTATGTACTAGTTCAGCCAGCTCCTCACTGGTAAGTTGTACTATGTACTAGTTCAGCCAGCTCCGTCACTAGTAAGGTGTACTAGTTACTAGTCACCAGCTCCGTCACTGTGGTAAGTTGTACTAGTGTACTAGTCAGCCATCATTTTACTAGTTACCAGCCGTCACTAATTGTATGTACTAGTTCACCAGCTCCGTCACTGGTAAGTGTACTATGTACTAGTTCAGCCAGCTCCGTCACTGTAAGTGTACATATAGTTCAGCAGCTCATCACTGGTAAGTTGTACTAGTTACATTCACCAGCCTCACTAACTCATTCACAGTTCACGAGTGTACTAGTGTACTATTCACCCAGCTCGTCACTAGTAAGGTGTACCTAGTTCAGCCAGCTCCATCATGGTAAGTTGTACTATGTACTAGTTCCACAGCTCCATCACTGGTAAGTTGTACTAGTGTACTAGTTCAGCCAGCTCCTCACTGTAAGTGTACTAGTTACTAGTCACAGCTCCGTCACTAGTAAGGTGTACTATTACTAGTTAGCCAGCCTCACAGTGTCTATTCAGCCAGCTCCGTCACTGTAAGTGTACTAGTGTACTAGTTCAGCCAGCTCCGTCACTGTAAGTGTACATAGTTCAGCCAGCTCCGTCACTGGTAGTTGTACTAGTGTACTAGTTACAGTTCAGCCAGCTCCGTCACTGGTAAGTTGTTAAATGTCTAGTTCAGCCAGCTCCGTCACTGGTAAGTGTACTAGTGTACTAGTTCAGCCAGCTCCGTCACTAGTAAGGTGTACTAGTGTACTAGTTCAGCCAGCTCCGTCACTGGTAAGTTGTACTAGTGTACTAGTTCAGCCAGCTCCGTCACTAGTAAGGTGTACTAGTTCAGCCAGCTCCGTCACTGGTAAGTGTACTAGTTCAGCCAGCTCCGTCACTAGTAAGGTGTACTAGTTCAGTCAGCTCCGTCACTGGTACAGTGTACTATTCAGCTGTCACTAGTGTACTAGTTCACGCTCCGTCACTAGTAAGTGTACGTACTAGTTCAGCCAGCTCCGTCACTGGTGTTGTACTAGTGTACTAGTTCAGCCAGCTCCGTCACTAGTAAGGTGTCTGTTACATTCTAGTGTACTAGTTCGCCAGCTCCGTCACTAGTAAGGTGTACTAGTGTACTAGTTCAGCCAGCTCCGTCACTAGTAAGGTGTACTAGTGTACTAGTTCAGCCAGCTCCGTCACTAGTAAGGTGTACTAGTTCAGCCAGCTCCATCACTGGTAAGTTGTACTAGTGTACTAGTTCAGCCAGCTCCGTCACTAGTAAGGTCTTGTACTAGTTCAGCCAGCCTCACTGTAAGTGTACTATCTAGTTCAGCCAGCTCCGTCACTGTAAGTATGTACTAGTGTACTAGTTCACCAGCTCCGTCACTAGTAAGGTGCACTACACAGTTCAGCCAGTCCGTCACTAGTAAGTTGTACATCTAGTTCAGCCAGTCCGTCACTTTCAGGTACAGTGTACTAGTATTAGTTCAGCCAGCCCGTCACTGTAAGTGTACAGTACTAGTTACAGCCAGCTCCGTCACTGGTAAGTTGTACTCAGTGTACTAGTTCAGCCAGCTCCGTCACTAATAAGTTACTGACAGTTCAGCCAGCTCCGTCACTAGTAGTTACCTTGCCTACTAGTGTACTAGTTCAGCCAGCTCCGTCACTGGACAGTTGTACTAGTGTACTAGTTCAGCCAGCTCCGTCACTGTAAGTGTACTAGTTACAGTTCAGCCAGTCTGTCACTGGTACAGTGTACTAGTGTACTAGTTCAGCCAGCTCCGTCACTAGTAAGGTGTACTAGTGTACTAGTTCAGCCAGCTCCATCACTGGTAAGGTGTACTAGTGTACTAGTTCAGCCAGCTCCGTCACTAGTAAGGTGTACTAGTTCAGCCAGCTCCGTCACTGGTAAGTTGTACTAGTGTACTAGTTCAGCCAGCTCCGTCACTGGTAAGTTGTACTAGTGTACTAGTTCAGCCAGCTCCGTCACTAAGTACAGTGTACTAGTTCAGCCAGCTCCATCACTGGAAGTGTGTACTAGTTCAGCAGCTCCGTCACTGGTAAGTGTACTAGTGTACTAGTTCAGCAGCTCCTCACTGTCAGTGTACTAGTTCAGCCAGCTCCGTCACTGTAAGTGTACTAGTGACTAGTTCAGCCAGCTCCGTCACTAGTAAGGTGTACTAGTTCAGCCAGCTCCGTCACTGGTAAGGTGTCTAGTGTACTAGTCGAGTGTCACTAGTTCTAGTTCACAGCTCCGTCACTGGTAAGTTGTACTAGTGTACTAGTTAGCCAGTCGTCACTGGTAGTTGTACTAGTGTACTAGTTCAGCCAGCTCCGTCACTGGTAAGTGTCTAGTGTACTAGTTCGCCACTCCGTCACTGGTAAGTGTACTAGTGTACTAGTTCAGCCAGCTCCGTCACTAGTAAGGTGTACTAGTTCAGCCAGCTCCGTCACTAGTAAGGTGTACTAGTTCAGCCAGCTCCGTCACTAGTAAGGTGTACTAGTTCAGCCAGCTCCGTCACTGGTAAGTTGTACTAGTGTACTAGTTCAGCCAGCTCCGTCACTGGTAAGTGTACTAGTGTACTAGTTCAGCCAGCTCCGTCACTAGTAAGGTGTACTAGTTCAGCCAGCTCCGTCACTGGTAAGTTGTACTAGTTCTGCTTGTTTAATTACTGTTATTACCTGGTACTCTGACACCATCATGTCAATATTACCTGCCACACTCACACCATCATGTCAATATTACCTGCCACACTCACACCATCATGTCACACTACATTACCTGCCACACTCACACCATCATGTCACACTACATTACCTGCCACACTCACACCATCATGTCACACTACATTACCTGCCACACTCACACCATCATGTCACACTACATTACCTGCCACACTCACACCATCATGTCACACTACATTACCTGCCACACTCACACCATCATGTCACACTACATTACCTGCCACACTCACACCATCATGTCACACTACATTACCTGCCACATCATCATGTCACACTCATTCTGCCACACTCACATCATGTCTACTCTGCCACACTCACACATCATGTCACACTACATTACCTGCCACACTCACACCATCATGTCACACTACATTACTCCACACTCACACCATCATGTCACACTACATTACCTGCCACACTCACCATCATGTCACTACATTACCTGCCACACTCACACCATCATGTCACACTACATTACCTGCCACACTCACACCATCATGTCACACTACATTACCTGCCACACTCACACCATCATGTCACATACTTTGTATTGCACTCTTGCACACTCACACCATCATGTCACACTACATTACCTGCCACACTCACACATCATGTCACAATTACCTGCCACACTCACACCATCATGTCACACTACATTACCTGCCACTCACACCATCATGTCACACTACATTACCTGCACACTCACACCATCATGTCACACTACATTCCTGCCACACTCAACCATCATGTCACACTACATTTACCTGCACACTCACACCATCATGTCACATCTACATTACCTGCCACTGACTCACACCATCATGTCACTACTCCTGCATCACTCACACATCATGTCCCTGACTTACCTGCCACACTCACACCATCATGTCCACTGCATTACCTGCCACTCACACCATCATGTCACTATCCTGCTTACTCACACCTCATGTCACTTACCTTACCTGACCTTCACATCTGATCAAGCTCCTATGCTCTGCCACACTTCACCATCATGTCACATGCTTACTGCCTCTGACTCAACTCTATGCTGTCCTCTTACTCACTCACATCATGGTCTACTGCCTCTGACCAAGCTCACGAGCTTATGCCCTTACTCAGTCCTGCACTGGTATCCTCTTGACTCAAGGCTCCTTATGCTGGTAACTGCCTCTTACTCAAGGCTCCTTGATGCTGATTACTGCCTCTTGACTCAGGCTCCTTGATGTGACCTTGTCAGCTTAGCTGCCCTCTTGACTCAGGCTCCTTGATGCTGGTACTGCCCTTGACTCAAGGCTCCTTGATGCTGGTTATGCCTCTTGACTCAAGGCTCCTTATGCTGGTACTGCCTCTCTGACTCAGGCCCTTGATGCTGGTTAGTGCCTCTTGACTCAAGGCTCCTTGATGCTGGTTACTGCCTCTTGACCAAGGCTCCTTGATGCTGGTTACTGCCTCTTGACTCAAGGCTCCTTGATGCTGGTTAGTGCCTCTTGACTCAAGGCTCCTTATGCTGGTTACTGCCTCTTGACTCAAGGCTCCTTGATGCTGGTTGTCGCCTCTTGACTCAAGGCTCCTTGATGCTGGTTATGCCTCTTGACTCAAGGCCCTTGATGCTGGTACTGCCTCTTGACTCAAGGCTCCTTATGCTGGTTACTGCCTCTTGACTCAAGGCTCCTTAATGCTGGTTACTGCCTCTTGACTCAAGGCTCCTTATGCTGGTACTGCCTCTTGACTCAAGGCTCCTTGATGCTGGTTAGTGCCTCTTGACTCAAGGCTCCTTGATGCTGGTTACTGCCTCTTGACTCAAGGCTCCTTGATGCTGGTTATGCTCTTGACTCAAGGCTCCTTATGCTGGTTAGCTCTACTTGCCAAGGCTCCTTAATGCTGGTTACTGCCTCTTGACTCAAGGCCCTTGATGCTGGTTACTGCCTCTTGACTCAAGGCTCCTTGATGCTGGTTATGCCTCTTGACTCAAGGCTCCTTAATGCTGGTACTGCCTCTTGACTCAAGGCTCCTTAATGCTGGTTATGCCTCTTGACTCAAGGCTCCTTAATGCTGGTTACTGCCTCTTGACTCAAGGCTCCTTAATGCTGGTTAGCCTCTTGACTCAAGGCTCCTTAATGCTGGTTACTGCCTCTTGACTCAAGGCTCCTTATGCTGGTACTGCCTCTTGACTCAAGGCTCCTTATGCTGGTTACTGCCTCTTGACTCAAGGCTCCTTGATGCTGGTTACTGCCTCTGACTCAAGGCTCCTTGATGCTGGTACTGCCTCTTGACTCAAGGCTCCTTGATGCTGGTTATGCCTCTTGACTCAAGGCTCCTTATGCTGGTTACTGCCTCTTGACTCAAGGCTCCTTGATGCTGGTAACTGCCTCTTGACTCAAGGCTCCTTAATGCTGGTTACTGCCTCTTGACTCAAGGCTCCTTAATGCTGGTTACTGCCTCTTGACTCAAGGCTCCTTAATGCTGGTTACTGCCTCTTGACTCAAGGCTCCTTAATGCTGGTTACTGCCTCTTGACTCAAGGCTCCTTAATGCTGGTTACTGCCTCTTGACTCAAGGCTCCTTGATGCTGGTTAGTGCCTCTTGACTCAAGGCTCCTTGATGCTGGTTACTGCCTCTTGACTCAAGGCTCCTTAATGCTGGTTACTGCCTCTTGACTCAAGGCTCCTTAATGCTGGTTACTGCCTCTTGACTCAAGGCTCCTTGATGCTGGTTACTGCCTCTTGACTCAAGGCTCCTTATGCTGGTTATGCCTCTTGACTCAAGGCTCCTTATGCTGGTTACTGCCTCTTGACTCAAGGCTCCTTGATGCTGGTTATGCCTCTTGACTCAAGGCTCCTTGATGCTGGTTAGTGCCTCTTGACTCAAGGCTCCTTAATGTGGTGACCGCCTCTTGACTCAAGGCTCCTTAATGCTGGTTACTGCCTCTTGACTCAAGGCTCCTTAATGCTGGTTACTGCCTCTTGACTCAAGGCTCCTTAATGCTGGTTACTGCCTCTTGACTCAAGGCTCCTTGATGCTGGTTAGTGCCTCTTGACTCAAGGCTCCTTGATGCTGGTTACTGCCTCTTGACTCAAGGCTCCTTGATGCTGGTTACTGCCTCTTGACTCAAGGCTCCTTGATGCTGGTTACTGCCTCTTGACTCAAGGCTCCTTGATGCTGGTTACTGCCTCTTGACTCAAGGCTCCTTAATGCTGGTTACTGCCTCTTGACTCAAGGCTCCTTAATGCTGGTTACTGCCTCTTGACTCAAGGCTCCTTGATGCTGGTTATGCCTCTTGACTCAAGGCTCCTTAATGCTGGTTATGCCTCTTGACTCAAGGCTCCTTGATGCTGGTTAGTGCCTCTTGACTCAAGGCTCCTTGATGCTGGTTAGTGCTCTTGACTCAAGGCTCCTTGATGCTGGTTAGTGCCTCTTGACTCAAGGCTCCTTGATGCTGGTTAGTGCCTCTTGACTCAAGGCTCCTTAATGCTGGTTAGTGCCTCTTGACTCAAGGCTCCTTGATGCTGGTTAGTGCCTCTTGACTCAAGGCTCCTTGATGCTGGTTAGTGCCTCTTGACTCAAGGCTCCTTGATGCTGGTTAGTGCCTCTTGACTCAAGGTTAGTTTCTGACTGTGTCACTCTTACATGTTGTAACTTGTTAAGTGGTAGAAAATACTGAGCAGTTGAAGAATAAGACATGTAGGGCAGTTGAAGAATAAGACATGTGGGGCAGTTGAAGAATAAGACATGTGGAGCAGTTGAAGAATAAGACATGTGGAGCAGTTGAAGAATAAGACATGTGGGGCAGTTGAAGAATAAGACATGTGGAGCAGTTGAAGAATAAGACATGTGGAGCAGTTGAAGAATAAGACATGTGGGGCAGTTGAAGAATAAGACATGTGGAGCAGTTGAAGAATAAGACATGTGGGGCAGTTGAAGAATAAGACATGTGGGGCAGTTGAAGAATAAGACATGTGGAGCAGTTGAAGAATAAGACATGTGGAGCAGTTGAAGAATAAGACATGTGGAGCAGTTGATGAATAAGACATGTGGAGCAGTTGAAGAATAAGACATGTGGGGCAGTTGATGAATAAGACATGTGGGGCAGTTGAAGAATAAGACATGTGCAGCAGTTGAAGAATAAGACATGTGGGGCAGTTGATGAATAAGACATGTGGGGCAGTTGAAGAATAAGACATGTGGGGCAGTTGAAGAATAAGACATGTGGGGCAGTTGATGAATAAGACATGTGGAGCAGTTGAAGAATAAGACATGTGGGGCAGTTGAAGAATAAGACATGTGGAACAGTTGAAGAATAAGACATGTGGGGCAGTTGGGTGTGGTTATTGATTGTTATTGACCTGGAGCTGCCTTGTTGGGGCCAGTAGGCCTGCGGCAGTGCTCCTACACTCTTATCCTCTTATAAGTGCTGCACCACGAATCAATAACACCAGGGCAGGGACTGTAAATAGTGCCACCCACATTGTACCCCCACTCACATTGTACCCCCACCCACATTGTACCACCACCCACATTGTACCACCACCCACTGTACCACCACCCACTGTACCACCACCCACTGTATCACCATGACGACACTTACTCACGCTCTGACCTCTCACCAGCAACCTACTTTATTCATAGGGAGTGCTAAATCCGTACGGGGTCATGTGGCGCCTGGGGGGTGGGAGGCAATCAGCTTCAGTCCAAGGGAAGATGGCTCAAATTCCTGTAATCCAGAGCCCTTCACAAGCATCAAGGGACCATTTGAAGGACATGTGCCTGAGAGAGTCAACTCTGAGAGTGGAAATACGGTCGAGTTTCCAATGTTACTTAGTCACGGTGATTCATAAGTCTTATAAACGCCATTACCAACAGTCTGAATGATCAGAGATGGTCGGTGTTTTTTTTGAAGGTAGAATCGAGCCTGCAGCACTACTTGCACTGAATAGCTCACATGGGTTTAGCACCTCATGAAATTATTTAAATAGGCACATAACAGGTAAATCTTACTGTCTCATGAAGAGGTAAGATAACAGGTAAATCTTACTGTATCATGAAGAGGTAAGATAACAGGTAAATCTTACTGTATCATGAAGAGGTAAGATAACAGGTAAATCTTACTGTCTCATGAAGAGGTAAGATAACATATAAATCTTGTCTCATGAAGAGGTAAGATAACAGGTAAATCTTACTGTCTCATGAAGAGGTAAGATAACAGGTAAATCTTACTGTCTCATGAAGAGGTAAGATAACATATAAATCTTGTCTCATGAAGAGGTAAGATAACATATAAATCTTGTCTCATGAAGAGGTAAGATAACAGGTAAATCTTACTGTCTCATGAAGAGGTAAGATAACAGGTAAATCTTACTGTATCATGAAGAGGTAAGATAACAGGTAAATCTTACTGTATCATGAAGAGGTAAGATAACAGGTAAATCTTACTGTCTCATGAAGAGGTAAGATAACAGGTAAATCTTACTGTATCATGAAGAGGTAAGATAACAGGTAAATCTTACTGTTCATGAAGAGGTAAGATAACAGGTAAATCTTACTGTCTCATGAAGAGGTAAGATAACAGGTAAATCTTACTGTTCATGAAGAGGTAAGATAACAGGTAAATCTTACTGTTCATGAAGAGGTAAGATAACAGGTAAATCTTACTGTCTCATGAAGAGGTAAGATAACAGGTAAATCTTACTGTCTCATGAAGAGGTAAGATAACAGGTAAATCTTACTGTCTCATGAAGAGGTAAGATAACAGGTAAATCTTACTGTATCATGAAGAGGTAAGATAACAGGTAAATCTTACTGTATCATGAAGAGGTAAGATAACAGGTAAATCTTACTGTATCATGAAGAGGTAAGATAACAGGTAAATCTTACTGTCTCATGAAGAGGTAAGATAACAGGTAAATCTTACTGTATCATGAAGAGGTAAGATAACAGGTAAATCTTACTGTCTCATGAAGAGGTAAGATAACAGGTAAATCTTACTGTCTCATGAAGAGGTAAGATAACAGGTAAATCTTACTGTCTCATGAAGAGGTAAGATAACAGGTAAATCTTACTGTATCATGAAGAGGTAAGATAACAGGTAAATCTTACTGTTCATGAAGAGGTAAGATAACAGGTAAATCTTACTGTATCATGAAGAGGTAAGATAACAGGTAAATCTTACTGTATCATGAAGAGGTAAGATAACAGGTAAATCTTACTGTATCATGAAGAGGTAAGATAACAGGTAAATCTTACTGTATCATGAAGAGGTAAGATAACAGGTAAATCTTACTGTATCATGAAGAGGTAAGATAACAGGTAAATCTTACAAGCTTCTACTTACATTCACTATACTATTTAATAATGTAGGCCTGGAGTGGGATTCGAACCTATGTCAGGCAAGTCCTGAAACTTGGAGGCCAGTGTGCTAACCACTTGACCATGCCGGCCTAACAAGATTAATCCAGCTATAGGTGTATTTGTATTCATAAGAATGTTAACATAGACTCCAGGCTGAGGGACTGATTACCTCAAACTCCTTCAGATCTTCACCTTCTTTGTATAGGACTGAAGCCACTGTGTGGCACTTATGTATAATTTGTCGGTTCTTTGAACCATTTAGCTACAAAGATCCCATTGTGACCACACTGTGGCCGGCAGGGCCCAGTAGTTAGCGCACTGGCCTGCGAACCTTACGACTCTCCTGCTTGGGGTTCGATCCCCGCCCGTCCTGTGACTGGCTTCAAACATGTTATTACGACTTAGTCAATCATTAATGGCTATTAAATTGTATTTTCTTGTTATAGAATTTTATCTATTTTTAATTATAGTGCAGAGTTTAGGTAAGGTTTACATCAGAGGTTTGCAATACAGCGACGTTGATGATTAAGACACATGTGCAACACCTGGGTGTCTTTATTGATGAATAAGATACATGTGCAACACCTGGGTGTCTTTATTGATGAATAAGACACATGTGCGACACCTGGGTGTCTTTATTGATGAATAAGACACATGTGCAACACCTGGGTGTCTTTATTGATGAATAAGACACATGTGCAACACCTGGGTGTCTTTATTGATGAATAAGACACATGTGCAACACCTGGGTGTCTTTATTGATGAATAAGATACATGTGCAACACCTGGGTGTCTTTATTGATGAATAAGACACATGTGCGACACCTGGTGTCTTTATTGATGATTAAGACACTTAACGTTGATACCTCCTTAACGCTAATACCTCCTTAACGCTAATACCTCCTTAACGTTGATACCTCCTTAACGTTGATACCTCCTTAACGCTAATACCTCCTTAACGTTGATACCTCCTTAACGTTGATACCTCCTTAACGCTAATACCTCCTTAACGCTGATACCTCCTTAACGCTAATACCTCCTTAACGCTAATACCTCCTTAACGCTAATACCTTCTTAACGCTGATACCTCCTTAACGCTAATACCTCCTTAACGCTAATACCTCCTTAACGCTAATACCTCCTTAACGTTGATACCTCCTAAACCTAATACCTCTAACGTTGATACTCCTTAACGCTAATACCTCCTTAACGCTGATACCTCCTTAACGCTGATACCTCCTTAACGCTAATACCTCCTTAACGCTAATACCTCCTTAACGCTGATACCTCCTTAACGCTGATACCTCCTTAACGCTAATACCTCCTTAACGCTAATACCTCCTTAACGTTGATACCTCCTTAACGCTAATACCTCCTTAACGCTAATACCTCCTTAACGCTGATACCTCCTTAACGCTGATACCTCCTTAACGCTAATACCTCCTTAACGCTGATACCTCCTTAACGTTAATACCTCCTTAACGCTAATACCTCCTTAACGCTGATACCTCCTTAACGTTGATACCTCCTTAACGTTGATACCTCCTTAACGCTAATACCTCCTTAAGGCTGATACCTCCTTAAGGCTGATACCTCCTTAACGCTAATACCTTCTTAAGGCTGATACCTCCTTAACGTTGATACCTCCTTAACGCTAATACCTCCTTAAGGCTGATACCTCCTTAACGCTAATACCTCCTTAACTCTGATACCTCCTTAACGTTGATACCTCCTTAACGCTAATACCTCCTTAACGTTGATACCTCCTTAACGCTAATACCTCCTTAACGCTAATACCTCCTTAACGTTGATACCTCCTTAACGCTAATACCTCCTTAACGTTGATACCTCCTTAACGTTGATACCTCCTTAACGCTAATACCTCCTTAACGCTAATACCTCCTTAACGCTAATACCTCCTTAACGCTAATACCTCCTTAACGTTGATACCTCCTTAACGCTAATACCTCCTTAACGCTAATACCTCCTTAACGTTGATACCTCCTAAACGCTAATACCTCCTTAACGTTGATACCTCCTTAACGCTAATACCTCCTTAACGTTGATACCTCCTAAACGCTAATACCTCCTTAACGTTGATACCTCCTTAACGCTAATACCTCCTTAACGCTAATACCTCCTTAACGTTGATACCTCCTTAACGCTAATACCTCCTTAACGTTGATACCTCCTTAACGCTAATACCTCCTTAACGCTAATACCTCCTTAACGTTGATACCTCCTTAACGCTAATACTTCCTTAACGCTAATACATCCTTAACGTTGATACCTCCTTAACGCTAATACCTCCTTAACGTTGATACCTCCTTAACGCTAATACCTCCTTAACGCTAATACCTCCTTAACGTTGATACCTCCTTAACGCTAATACCTCCTTAACGCTAATACCTCCTTAACGCTAATACCTCCTTAACGCTAATACCTCCTTAACGTTGATACCTCCTTAAGGCTGATACCTCCTTAACGCTGATACCTCCTTAACGTTGATACCTCCTTAACGTTGATACCTCCTTAACGCTAATACCTCCTTAACGCTGATACCTCCTTAACGTTGATACCTCCTTAACGCTAATACCTCCTTAACGCTAATACCTCCTTAACGTTGATACCTCCTTAACGCTAATACCTCCTTAACTCTGATACCTCCTTAACGTTGATACCTCCTTAACGTTGATACCTCCTTAACGCTAATACCTCCTTAACGTTGATACCTCCTAAACGCTAATACCTCCTAAACGCTAATACCTCCTTAACGCTGATACCTCCTTAACGTTGATACCTCCTTAACGCTGATACCTCCTTAACGCTAATACCTCCTTAACGCTGATACCTCTTTACCGCTGATACCTCCTTAACGCTGATACCTCCTTAACGCTGATACCTCCTTAACGCTGATACCTCCTTAACGCTGATACCTCCTTAACGTTGATACCTCCTTAACGCTGATACCTCCTTAACGCTAATACCTCCTTAACGCTGATACCTCCTTAACGCTAATACCTCCTTAACGTTGATACCTCCTTAACGCTGATACCTCCTTAACGCTAATACCTCCTTAACGTTGATACCTCCTAACGCTATACCTCCTTAACGTGATACCTCCTTAACGCTGATACCTCCTTAACCTGATCCTCCTTAACGTTGATACCTCCTTAACGCTAATACCTCCTTAACGCTGATACCTCCTTAACGTGATACCTCCTTAACGTGATACCCTAGATACTCAAGGTGATACCTCCTTAACGCTATACCTCCTTAACGTTGATACCTCCTTAACGCTATACCTCCTTAACGCTGATACCTCCACGTTATACCTAACGCTAACTTAACGCTATACTCCTTAACGCTGATACCGGTGACCCTTAACGTGATACCTCCTAAGCTGATACCTCCTGACAACGTTGATACCCTTAACGCTGATACTCCTTAACTCGATACCTCCTTAACGTTGATACCTCCTTAACGCTAATACTCTAACGTATACCTCCTTAACGCTGATACCTCCTTAACGTGATACCTCCTTAAGCGTGATACCTCCTAACGTGATACCTCTAACGTAGGATACCTCCTTAACGCTGATACCTCCTTAACGCTAATACCCTTAACCTGATACCTCCTTAAGTTGATACCTCTAACGCTAAAACCTCCTAACGCTAATACCTCCAAGGGTGATACCTCCTAAGGGTGATACCTCCTTAACGTATCCTCCTAAGTGATACCTCCTTAACGCTGATACCTCGCTTAAGTGATACCTCCTTAACGTGATACCTCCTTAACGCTGATACCTCCTTAACGCTATACCCCTTAACGCTGATACCTCCTAACGCTGATACCTCGCTTAACGTGATACCTCCTTAACGTTGATACCTCCTTAACGTGATACCTCCTTAACGCTGATACCTCCTTAACGCTGATACCTCCTAACGTTGATACCTCTAACGCTGATACCTCCTTAACGTATCCTCTAACGTGATACTCCTTAATCTGATACCTCCTTAACGCTATACCTCTAACGTATACCTCCTTAACGCTGATACCTCCTTAACGTGATACCCTTAACGATACCTCCTTAACGTATATCTAACCTGATACCCTTAACTGTTCCCCTTAAGCGATACCTCCTTAACGCTGATACTAGCGATACCTCCTTAACGCTGATACCTCCTTAACGCTGATACCTCCTTACGTGATACCTGCACTGATACCTCCAACGTGATACCTCCTTAACGCTGATACCTCCTTAACGTGATACCTCTTAACGCTGATACCTCCTTAACGTGATACCTCCTTAACGTGATACCTCCTTAACGTGATACCTCCTTAACGTGATACCTCAACCTGATACCTCCTTAACGTTGATACCTCCTTAACGCTGATACCTCCTTAACGTGATACCTCTTAACCTGATACCTCCTTAACGTGATACCTCCTTAACGCTGATACCTCCACACGTTGATACCTCCTTAACGCTGATACCTCCTTAACGTATACCTCCTATACGCTGATACTACATCCTTAACGTTGGTACCTCTAACGCTGATACCTCCTAACGTTGATACCTCCTAACGCTGATACCTCCTTAACGTGATACCTCCTTAACGCTGATACCTCCAACGTGATACCTCGGCAAGCTGATACCTCCTACGTGTGCTAAGCTGATACCTCACGTGGCTGTAGTGACAACCATGACTTGGGTAAACCTCCTTGTGATACTGGTGAACAACATGGCCTTAGTGGTTAGTGGACAACCATGGCCACTGTGGTAGTGGGACAACTCATGAGCACTGTTATGGAGTGACAACCATGGCCACGTGGTAGTAGGTGGACAACCATGGCCTTAACTGATGGTAGTGGCACAACCATGGCCACTGTGGTAGTAGTGGACAACCATGGCCAGGGGGTGGTAGTGGGACAACCATGGCCATGGGTGGTGTGTGGACAACCATGGCCACTGGTGAGTGGGGACAACATGGCCATGGGTGAGTGGTAGTGGACAACCATGAGCCACTGTGGTAGTGGGGACAACCATGGCCACGTGGTGGATGGACAATGGCTGGTAGTGGGGACAACCATGGCCACTGTGGTGGTGGGGGACAACCATGGCCACTGTGGTAGTGGGGGACAACCATGGCCAGGGTGGTGGTGGTGGACAACCATGGCCACTGTGGTAGTGGGGGACAACCATGGCCAGGTGGTGGTAGTGGACAACCATGGCCAGGGTGGTGGTAGTGGACAACCATGGCCAGGGTGGTGGTAGTGGACAACCATGGGGTGGTGGGGGACAACCATGGCCAGGTGTGGTGGAGTGTGGGACAACCATGGCCACGTGGTAGTGGAGGGACAACCATGGCCACTGTGGTAGTGGGGACAACCATGGCCACTGTGGTAGTGGACAACCATGGCCAGGGTGGTGGTAGTGGACAACCATGGCCAGGGTGGTAGTAGTGGACAACCATGGCCACTGTGGTAGTGGGGGACAACCATGGCCACTGTGGTAGTGGGGGACAACCATGGCCACTGTGGTAGTGGGGACAACCATGGCCACTGTGGTAGTGGGGGACAACCATGGCCACTGTGGTAGTGGGGAACAACCATGGCCACTGTGGTAGTGGGGAAACCATGGCCACTGTGGTAGTGGGGACAACCATGGCCACTGTGGTAGTGGGGACAACCATGGCCACTGTGGTAGTGGGGACAACCATGGCCACTGTGGTAGTGGGGACAACTCATGGCCACTGTGGTAGTGGGGGACAACCATGGCCACTGTGGTAGTGGGGACAACCATGGCCACTTGGTAGTGGGGACAACCATGGCCACTGTGGTAGTGGGGACAACCATGGCCACTGTGGTAGTGGGGACAACCATGGCCACTGTGGTAGTGGGGACAACCATGGCCACTGTGGTAGTGTGGACAACCATGGCCACTGTGGTAGTGGGGGACAACCATGGCCACTGTGGTAGTGGGGGACAACCATGGCCACTGTGGTAGTGGGGACAATCATGGCCACTGTGGTAGTGGGGGACAACCATGGCCACTGTGGTAGTGGGGGACAACCATGGCCACTGTGGTAGTGGGGGACAACCATGGCCACTGGTAGTGGGGAACAACCATGGCCACTGTGGTAGTGGGGAAGAACCATGGCCACTGTGGTAGTGAGGGAGAACCATGGCCACTGTGGTAGTGGGGGACAACCATGGCCACTGTGGTAGTGGGGGACAACCATGGCCACTGTGGTAGTGGGGAACAACCATGGCCACTGTGGTAGTGGGGAACAACCATGGCCACTGTGGTAGTGGGGGACAACCATGGCCACTGTGGTAGTGGGGGACAACCATGGCCACTGTGTAGTGGGACAACATGGCCACTGTGGTAGTGGGGGACAACCATGGCCACTGTGGTAGTGGGGGACAACCATGGCCACTGTGGTAGTGGGGGACAACCATGGCCACTGTGGTAGTGGGGAACAACCATGGCCACTGTGGTAGTGGGGGACAACCATGGCCACTGTGGTAGTGGGGGACAACCATGGCCACTGTGGTAGTGGGGGACAACCATGGCCACTGTGGTAGTGGGGACAACCATGGCCACTGTGGTAGTGGGGACAACATGGCCACTCTGGTAGTGGGGGACAACCATGGCCACTGTGGTAGTGGGGACAACCATGGCCACTGTGGTAGTGGGGGACAACCATGGCCACTGTGGTAGTGGGGGACAACCATGGCCACTGTGGTAGTGGGGGACAACCATGGCCACTGTGGTAGTGGGGACAACATGGCCACTGTGGTAGTGGGGACAACCATGGCCACTGTGGTAGTGGGGACAACCATGGCCACTGTGGTAGTGGGGGACAACCATGGCCACTGTGGTAGTGGGGGACAATCATGGCCACTGTGGTAGTGGGGGACAACCATGGCCACTGGTAGTGGGGAACAACCATGGCCACTGTGGTAGTGGGGACAACCATGGTTACCTGTGGTAGTGGGGACAACCATGGCCACTGTGGTAGTGGGGACAACCATGGCCACTGGGTAGTGGGGACAACCATGGCCACTGTGGTAGTGGGGACAACCATGGCCACTGTGGTAGTGGGGACAACCATGGCCACTGTGGTAGTGGGGACAACCATGGCCACTGTGGTAGTGGGGACAACCATGGCCACTGTGGTAGTGGGGACAACCATGGCCACTGTGGTAGTGGGGACAACCATGGCCACTGTGGTAGTGGGGACAACCATGGCCACTGTGGTAGTGGAGGACAACCATGGCCACTTGGTAGTGGGGACAACCATGGCCACTGTGGTAGTGGGGACAACCATGGCCACTGTGGTAGTGGGGACAACCATGGCCACTGTGGTAGTGGGGACAACCATGGCCACTGTGGTAGTGGGGACAACCATGGCCACTGTGGTAGTGGGGAGGACGACACCATGGCCACTGTGGTAGTGGGGGACAACCATGGCCACTGTGGTAGTGGGGACAACCATGGCCACTGTGGTAGTGGGGGACAACCATGGCCACTGTGGTAGTGGGGGACAACCATGGCCACTGTGGTAGTGGGGGACAACCATGGCCACTGTGGTAGTGGGGGACAACCATGGCCACTGTGGTAGTGGGGACAACCATGGCCACTGTGGTAGTGGGGGACAACCATGGCCACTGTGGTAGTGGGGGACAACCATGGCCACTGTGGTAGTGGGGACAACCATGGCCACTGTGGTAGTGGGGGACAACCATGGCCACTGTGGTAGTGGGGGACAACCATGGCCACTGTGGTAGTGGGGGACAACCATGGCCACTGTGGTAGTGGGGGACAACCATGGCCACTGTGGTAGTGGGGGACAACCATGGCCACTGTGGTAGTGGGGACAACCATGCCACTGTGGTAGTGGGGACAACCATGGCCACTGTGGTAGTGGGGACAACCATGGCCACTGTGGTAGTGGGGACAACCATGGCCACTGTGGTAGTGGGGACAACCATGGCCACTGTGGTAGTGGGGACAACCATGGCCACTGTGGTAGTGGGGACAACCATGGCCACTGTGGTAGTGGGGACAACCATGGCCACTGTGGTAGTGGGGAAACATGGCCACTGTGGATGGAACCATGGCCACTGTGGTAGTGGGGACAACCATGGCCACTGTGGTAGTGGGGACAACCATGGCCACTGTGGTAGTGGGGACAACCATGGCCACTGTGGTAGTGGGGGACAACCATGGACACTGTGGTAGTGGGGGACAACCATGGCCACTGTGGTAGTGGGGGACAACCATGGCCACTGTGGTAGTGGGGGACAACCATGGACACTGTGGTAGTGGGGGACAACCATGGACACTGTGGTAGTGGGGGACAACTATGGCCACTGTGGTAGTAGGGGACAACCATGGCCACTGTGGTAGTGTGCTGAGGCTTCCTTCAAGGGAGGAGTGAAGGTGTACCTTGATGTCTGGTGAAAGGTTCTTGAAACAAGGAACTGAATTATTCCCTTCCTTGGATTAAAGATAATTTTCTCCCTTTAGACACACGTACACATAAGTACAATTATCATACATAGTGTAAATTATCAAGATAACCCAGGAAAGTTAGTTATTAACATTGGTATCATCACTTGCCCCATAACGATGTGTGATTGGGCTTGTATTTCTCTCACATATTAAAGCCATGCTATGTTGTATTTAACCTAGCTTTAGCTTTGGGCTGTGGTTCGTACCTTGGACTGCTGGTGGCCAGCAGTAACAGCCTGGGTGATCAGGCATTGATCCACCAGGAGGCCTGGTCAACGACTGGGTCACGGGGGCGTTGACCCCCAGAAGTTATCCATGATGTGCTAATATATCATGGACTGATGTGCTTGTACTCAGCTATCAGAGTCCATAGCGTGTACAGTACTCAGCTATCAGAGTCCATAACGTGTACAGTACTCAGCTATCAGAGTCCATAACGTGTACAGTACTCAGCTATCAGAGTCCATAACGTGTACAGTACTCAGCTATCAGAGTCCATAACGTGTACAGTACTCAGCTATCAGAGTCCATAACGTGTACAGTACTCAGCTATCAGAGTCCATAACGTGTACAGTACTCAGCTATCAGAGTCCATAACGTGTACAGTACTCAGCTATCAGAGTCCATAACGTGTACAGTACTCAGCTATCAGAGTCCATAACGTGTACAGAGGCAGATTTTGTCAGACATAAAACGATGGGTTTGTGCACTATTAGAAATTCCTGAGCCACTGAGTCAGTTTGGGTTAAAATTGCGACTTTTGGGGCATTTTTTAGTGTGATTCTTGTGATTTTATTGACTGTTTGTGCCAATGGTCAGAACTGAAGACATACACTGAAGTATAGAAGGTTGTGGTCAGTTCAAGACGGGAAGTGGCTTGAAATATGCGCCAGAATTCCGGAAACTGTCGATTTTGTGTGATTTTCCTGGTGAAGGGTAGTGGTTAAACCCCTCCACCCACCCGGTCTCGCTTATGGTTTTGAAACCTTCATCCGCGGGAGTACGAATCTAGGTTTTCAGTGATTGAGACTACATAACCCATGACCAAGGGGTAGAGTGGTAAGCCAGCGGAAGGCCTCGGTCAGATGAGCAAAAGTTGCGGCGGCCATTCATCATATGACTAAGACCCGCCTCAGGAAACACTTGTCCTGTTTCCTGACAAAGCTTACCTAACCTAACGTGACTATGCTTCAGCAGCTTCAAGACTACGGTGACCTTCAACTCCAAGACTGAGGCACTCGTTATGTTCTTGTATTGATAAAGCCACTGGAGGGCGAAACGTCTACAATAAAGATACCCAGATGTTGCACATGTGTCTAGTCTTCAACCTGTGGGTAATGTGTACCATTTATGTACATTACTTGCTAGTGTTTACTAGTCGAGAAAAACGATTATTTTTTTTATGTAATGGTAGATTCAAAGTAGTGGGCAAGCGTTATATAGCATTAATGAATAGAGGGAAGGTTGTTTTAGCGGCTGGAATATCTACTGTGTTTGTGTTGAACTGTTTTTAAAATGGAATTTGTCGATAAGTGTAAAATTAGAGAAATTACTGACTTCCGGGCACTTAATATAGCTCTGATGGTTCAGTGGTCAGTTTCTTGCATTCAAAGGATCGTAGGGAAGGTATTCTGGTGAAATAGCCAGGAATTGGGTAGGTTTGAGCACTGGAATCAGGCGAAAATAAGACTCAAAGTGTGTGAAATCAGTGTCGCGTAGTCTTGCCCGACTTTCAACTTCCCTCCTGCGGTAACTTCGTAAGTACTACATGAAATTTGGAATTTTGGGCCTCATTACCCGTAGAAAAAGAATATATTACCATTTTAGGATTTTTTTTAATGTAAACACAGAAGGGTTTTTCAATTGTGAAGTTGTGGAGAGTTTAGTGTTAGCGAGGTGTTGCAGGGGTCGATTCATAGCTCGTGTGTGTATACTCAGTTATTTGTGGTTGCAGGGGTCGATTCATAGCTCGTGTGTGTGTACTCAGCTATTTGTGGTTGCAGGGGTCGATTCATAGCTCGTGTGTGTGTACTCAGTTATTTGTGGTTGCAGGGGTCGATTCATAGCTCGTGTGTGTGTACTCAGTTATTTGTGGTTGCAGGGGTCGATTCATAGCTCGTGTGTGTGTACTCAGCTATTTGTGGTTGCAGGGGTCGATTCATAGCTCGTGTGTGTGTGTACTCAGCTATTTGTGGTTGCAGGGGTCGATTCATAGCTCGTGTGTGTGTACTCAGCTATTTGTGGTTGCAGGGGTCGATTCATAGCTCGTGTGTGTGTACTCGGTTATTTGTGGTTGCAGGGGTCCATTCATAGCTCGTGTGTGTGTACTCAGTTATTTGTGGTTGCAGGGGTAGATTCATAGCTCGTGTGTGTGTACTCGGCTATTTGTGGTTGCAGGGGTCGATTCATAGCTCGTGTGTGTGTACTCAGCTATTTGTAGTTGCAGGGGTCGATTCATAGCTCGTGTGTGTGTACTCAGCTATTTGTGGTTGCAGGGTCGATTCATAGCTCGTGTGTGTGTACTGGCTATTTGTGTTGCAGGGTCCATTCATAGCTCTTGTGTGTACTCAGTTATTTGTGGTTGCAGGGTCGATTCATAGCTCGTGTGTGTGTACTGGCTATTTGTGGTTGCAGGGTCGATTCTAGCTCTGTGTTTTACTCAGCTATTTGTGAGGGTGATTCTAGCCGGTGTGTACTCGCATTGGTTGCAGGGTCTGCTTGTGTGTGTACTCAGTGTGTGTACCTCATCTTAAAGCTATGTATGGATCCTGCCTCCACTATTTTATGTACTGGGGAAGGGCAAGATATCTTACCTATGATTTAGTAACTTCAAGAGAGTTATTAGTGGAAAACCACACGAGTTAGTATGTACTTCATTAGTCTAAATGTGACTACTGTGGGAGAGACGAACCTGTCCTATTCTGGTTGATGGTAGTATAGTGAGACTGGTGCTGGTTGATGGTAGTATAGTGAGACTGGTGCTGGTTGATGGTAGTATAGTGAGACTGGTGCTGGTTGATGGTAGTATAGTGAGACTGGTGCTGGTTGATGGTAGTAGAGTGAGACTAGTGCTGGTTGATGATGGTAGTATAGTGAGACTAGTGCTGGTTGATGATGGTAGTATAGTGAGACTGTTGCTGGTTGATGATAGTATAGTGAGACTGGTGCTGGTTGATGATGGTAGTATAGGTAAGACTGGTGCTGGTTGATGGTAGTATAGTGAGACTGGTGCTGGTTGATGGTAGTATAGTGAGACTGGTGCTGGTTGATGATGGTAGTATAGTGAGACTGGTGCTGGTTGATGATGGTAGTATAGTGAGACTGGTGCTGGTTGATGATGTAGTATAGTGAGACTGGTGCTGGTTGATGGTAGTATAGTGAGACTGGTGCTGGTTGATGGTAGTATAGTGAGACTGGTGCTGGTTGATGATGGTAGTATAGTGAGACTGGTGCTGGTTGATGATGGTAGTATAGTGAGACTGGTGCTGGTTGATGATGGTAGTATAGTGAGACTGGTGCTGGTTGATGGTAGTATAGTGAGACTGGTGCTGGTTGATGATGGTAGTATAGTGAGACTGGTGCTGGTTGATGATGGTAGTATAGTGAGACTGGTGCTGGTTGATGGCTAGTATAGTGAGACTGGTGCTGGTTGATGATGGTAGTATAGTGAGACTGGTGCTGGTTGATGGTAGTATAGTGAGACTGGTGCTGGTTGATGATGGTAGTATAGTGAGACTGGTGCTGGTTGATGGTAGTATAGTGGCTGGTTGTGATGGTAGTATAGTGAGACTGGTGCTGGTTGATGGTAGTATAGTGAGACTGGTGCTGGTTGGATTGATAGTAGGTGCTAGTAGATGAGACTGGTGCTGGTTGATGGTAGTAGTAGACTGGTGCTGGTGATGGTAGTAGTGAGTGGGTTAGGTTGGATGGTTGTAGAGATAGACTGGTGCTGGTTGATGATGGTAGTATAGTGAGACTGGTGCTGGTTGATGGTATAGTGAGACTGGTGCTGTGATGGTATAGAGACTGGTGCTGGTATGTAGTGGAGACTGGTGTGTTGATATGGAGTATAGTGGACGGTTGGTTGTCTTTAGTGAATAGACTGGGTAGAGTATAGTGAGACTGGTGCTGGTGATGGAGAGTGGACTGCGGTTGAGTAGTAAGTGAGACTGGCTGGTTATAGTAGGACTGGTGCTGGTTGATGGTTATAGTAGACTGGTGCTGGTTGATGAGAGGAACTGTGCTGTGATGGTAGATAGTAGACTGGTGCTTGATGGTAGTATAGTGAGACTGGTGCTGGTGATGTGTAAGGAGACTGGTCTGGTTGATGTAGAAGGAACTGGTGCTGTGATGGTATAAGAGACTGTGCTGGTGATGATGGTATAGTGAGACTGTCTGGTTATGATATAGTGAGACTGTGCTGGTTGATGATATATGAGACTGGTGCTGGTTGATGTAGATAGGATGTCTGGTGAGATATAGGAACTGGTGCTGGTTGATGTGTATAGTGAACTGGTCTGGTTGATGTATATAGTAGACTGGTCTGGTTATGATGGTAGAAGTGAGACTGGTGCTGGTTGATGGTAGTATAGTAGACTGGTGCTGGTTGATGGTAGTATAGTGAGACTGGTGCTGGTTGATGGTAGTATAGTGAGACTGGTGCTGGTTGATGGTAGTATAGTGAGACTGGTGCTGGTTGATGGTAGTATAGTGAGACTGGTGCTGGTTGATGGTAGTAAGTGAGACTGGTGCTGGTTGATGGTAGTATAGTGAGACTGGTGCTGGTTGATGTAGTATAGTGAGACTGGTGCTGGTTGATGATGGTAGTATAGTGAGACTGGTGCTGGTTGATGTAGTATAGTGAGACTGGTGCTGGTTGATGGTAGTAGTGAGACTGGTGCTGGTTGATGGTAGTATAGTGAGACTGGTGCTGGTTGATGGTAGATAGTGAGACTGGTGCTGGTTGATGGTAAGTATGTGAGACTGGTGCTGGTTGATGGTAGTATAGTGAGACTGGTGCTGGTGATGATGTAGAGTGAGACTGGTGCTGGTTGATGGTAGTATAGTGAGACTGGTGCTGGTTGATGGTAGTATAGTGAGACTGGTGCTGTTGATGGTAGTATAGTGAGACTGGTCTGTTGATGATGGTAGTATAGTGAGACTGGTGCTGGTTGATGAGTAGTATAGTAGACTGGTGCTGGTTGATGAGGTAGTATAGTGAGACTGGTGCTGGTTGATGGTAGTATAGTGAGACTGGTGCTGGTTGATGTGTATAGTGAGACTGGTGCTGGTTGATGGTAGTATAGTGAACTGGTGCTGGTGATGATGGTAGTATAGTGAACTGGTGCTGGTTGATGGTAGTATGTGAGACTGGTGCTGGTTGATGGTAGTATAGTGAGACTGGTGCTGGTTGATGGTAGTATAGTGAGACTGGTGCTGGTTGATGATGGTAGTATAGTGAGACTGGTGCTGGTTGATGATGTAGTATAGTGAGACTGGTCTGGTTGATAGGTGTAGTAGACTGGTGCTGTGATGATGTAGTAAGACTTCGTATAGTGTATAGTGAGACTGGTGCTGGTTGATGGTAGTATAGTGAGACTGGTGCTGGTTGATGGTAGTATAGTGAGACTGGTGCTGGTTGATTGAGTAAGTTGATGACTGTCTGATGGTGTAATATTGTATAGTAGTAAGAGACTGGTCTGGTTGATGATAGATAGAGCTGGTGCTGGTTGATGGTAGTATAGTGAGACTGGTGCGTTGATGAGTATAGTGAACTGGTCTGGTTGATGGTGATAGTAGAGACTTGTGATAAGCTGGTTGATGAGTACTAGAGTAGTAGAACTAGGACGTAGCTGGTTGATGAGGTAGTATAGTGAGACTGGTGCTGGATGAGTAATGATGCTAGGTATGTATAGTGAGACTGGTGCTGGTTGATGTGTAGTGAGACGTCTGTGATTGTAGTAAGGACGGTGCGTGATAGGTAAGTGAACTGTCTGGTATAGGTAGTAAGTGAGACTGGTGCTGTTGATGTGTAGTATAGTGAGACTGGTGCTGGTTGTATGGTAGTATAGTGAGACTGTGCTGTTGATGTAGTTATGAACTGGCTGTTGATGTAGTATAGTGAGACTGGTGCTGAGTTGATGATAGGAACTCGGTTATGATAGATATGAGCTGGTGCTGAGTATGACTGATGGTGATATAAGTGAGACTGGTGCTGGTTGATGGCATAGTGAGACTGGTGCTGGTTGATGGTAGTATAGTGAGACTGGTGCTGGTTATGGTATAGTGAGACTGGTGCTGGTTGATATGTAGTATAGTGAACTGGTGCTGGTTGATTGTGTAGTATAGTGAGACTGGTGCTGGTTGATGATGTAGTATAGTGAGACTGGTGCTGGTTGATGGTAGTATAGGAGACTGGTGCTGGTTGATGTAGTATAGTGAGACTGGTGCTGGTTGATGGTACGATGAGTAAGGTTGTAGAGTACTGTGAACTGGTGCTGTATGATGGTAGTATAGTGAGACTGGTAACGTGTTATCAAAGTGATTGGTGTATAAGTGAGACCTGAGTACTACATTATAAGGTTGTATAGTGGACCTAGGTACTGACATTATAAGGTTGTATAGTGGACTGAGGTACTACATTATGATTGTATAGAGATGGTGCTGAGGTAACTGTACTTATCAAGGTGTATAGTAGAGATAATCGTATATAAGGTTGTATAAGGGATACCTGAGGAACTGTACTTTGGTTGATAAGAGACTCTGGAGAGTAACGATGACATTATCAAGGATTGTATTATAGAGGTCTCCTGAGAGTAACGGTGCTTATAGGTTGTATAAATGGTACCCTGAGGTAACGTGACATTATGAAGAGTTGTATAGTGAGACGCCTGTGAGGTAATGACATTATCAAGGAGTTCGTATAAGTTATGGACCCTGAGGTAACTGCTAGGCTATATAAGACTGTTGACTATCATAGGAAACCCGTGTAATACGGTAAGCTGGTGCTCATTATCAAGGTTGTATAAGTACTGCTCTATGAGGTAAACTGTGTCATTATAAGGTTGTATAAGCTGGTTCTTGATGGTACTAGTACTGTACTATCAAGTGTATGTATAGTCTGTCATGGTAATCGGCTGTCATTATCAAGGTTGTATAAGGGTTCCTGAGATACGTGTCTTATCAGTGAGGTAGAAAGTGCTCTTAGTATAGCATGACCTACTCCATCATGCAGAAACTCCCCCTTATTCTACCTACTCCATCATGCAGAAACTCGCCCTTATTCTACCTACTCCATCATGCAGAAACTCCCCCTTATTCTACCTACTCCATCATGCAGAAGCTCGCCCTTATTCTACCTACTCCATCATGCAAAAACTCCCCCTTATTCTACCTACTCCATCATGCAGAAACTCCCCCTTATTCTACCTACTCCATCATGCAGAAACTCCCCCTTATTCTACCTACTCCATCATGCAGAAGCTCGCCCTTATTTTACCTACTCCATCATGCAAAACTCCCCTTATTCTACCTACTCCATCATGCAGAAACTCCCCTTATTCTACCTACTCCATCATGCAGAAACTCCCCCTTATTCTACCTACTCCATCATGCAGAAACTCGTCCTTATTCTACCTACTCCATCATGCAGAAACTCGCCCTTATTCTACCTACTCCATCATGCAAAAACTCCCCCTTATTCTGCCTACTCCATCATGCAGAAACTCCCCCTTATTCTACCTACTCCATCATGCAGAAACTCGCCCTTATTCTACCTACTCCATCATGCAGAAACTCGCCCTTATTCTGCCTACTCCATCATGCAGAAACTCCCCCTTATTCTACCTACTCCATCATGCAGAAACTCGCCCTTATTCTACCTACTCCATCATGCAGAAACGCCCTTATTCTGCCTACTCCATCATGCAGAAACTCGCCCTTATTCTACCTACTCCATCATGCAGAAACTCCCCCTTATTCTACCTACTCCATCATGCAGAAACTCGCTCTTATTCTACCTACTCCATCATGCAGAAACTCGCCCTTATTCTGCCTACTCCATCATGCAGAAACTCCCCTTATTCTACCTACTCCATCATGCAGAAACTCGCTCTTATTCTACCTACTCCATCATGCAGAAACTCGCCCTTATTCTACCTACTCCATCATGCAGAAACTCGCCCTTATTCTGCCTACTCCATCATGCAGAAACTCGCTCTTATTCTGTGTATAACTCTCATTGTTGTTGCTTTGATCTGCAGATGTGTTATGGTTTATAGATAGCAACCATCTAGGGAGGTACTACCATCCTCTCAAGTAGTAGCATTGAAAATGGGTTTGGGGTTGAGAAGGACTTGCCTAGTATGGGCCAGTAGGTCTGCTGCAGTGTTCCTCCATTCTTATGTTCAAATGAGTGTGAAATATAATTTTTTTTTTTTGGTACGCTGGCAGGATTGCTATTGTTGTCTTACTGTCTCATGAGCACGTAAAAATATCAGGTAAATCCTACGATCCTTTTACTTTCAGTAACACACTTTTATTCCCCATTACACTTCATAATAGTTCTTAATCCTATAATATTTCCTCAACAGCCAAGGAGATCTGGTCAGAGACCAGGCCTTGGGGAAGATAATCCCCAGAACCACTGCTCAGAGACCAGGCCTTGGGGAAGGTAATCCCCAGAACCACTGGTCAGAGACCAGGCCCTGGGGAAGATAATCCCCAGAACCACTGGTCAGAGACCAGGCCCTGGGAAGGTAATCCCCAGAACCACTGGTCAGAGACCAGGCCCTGGGAAGGTAATCCCCAGAACCACTGGTCAGAGACCAGGCCTTGGGAAGGTAATCCCCAGAACCACTGGTCAGAGACCAGGCCCTGGGAAGATAATCCCCAGAACCACTGGTCAGAGACCAGGCCCTGGGAAGGTAATCCCCAGAACCACTGGTCAGAGACCAGGCCCTGGGAAGGTAATCCCAGAACCACTGGTCAGAGACCAGGCCCTGGGAAGGTAATCCCAGAACCACTGGTCAGAGACCAGGCCTTGGGGAAGGTAATCCCCAGAACCACTGGTCAGAGACCAGGCCCTGGGGAAGATAATCCCCAGAACCACTGGTCAGAGACCAGGCCCTGGGGAAGGTAATCCCCAGAACCACTGGTCAGAGACCAGGCCCTGGGGAAGGTAATCCCCAGAACCACTGGTCAGAGACCAGGCCCTGGGGAAGGTAATCCCCAGAACCACTGGTCAGAGACCAGGCCCTGGGGAAGGTAATCCCCAGAACCACTGGTCAGAGACCAGGCCCTGGGAAGGTAATCCCCAGAACCACTGGTCAGAGACCAGGCCCTGGGAAGGTAATCCCCAGAACCACTGGTCAGAGACCAGGCCCTGGGAAGGTAATCCCCAGAACCACTGGTCAGAGACCAGGCCCTGGGGAAGGTAATCCCCAGAACCACTGGTCAGAGACCAGGCCCTGGGAAGGTAATCCCCAGAACCACTGGTCAGAGACCAGGCCCTGGGAAGGTAATCCCCAGAACCACTGAGATCTAGAGATCCTGAGTTCCTGGGGAATGGATAATCCCCAGAAACTGGTCTAAGAGTCCAGGTCACTGGCTCTTAAGGCTCACCCACACGTACCTTTCATAAGGCATTCCAACCTTCCAGTATAAATTGGTCCCTCCGTGATGCTAGTAAAGGTTCTTGATTCAAGAAATTGTAGCTACCTATTCTGCTACTACTATTACTACTACTACTGATGGGTACACAATCAAGAGTCTTACTGTCTCACAAACACGTAACATACAAATACAATTTTATTTCTTTGCTGGTGTACATGAGTTTACACTACAATCATAATTGAGGTGCCAGGAGAGCCTCTGGCATGCCTTGGCATAGGTAGGGAGCCTCTGCATGCTTATGCTTGAGGTGCCAGGAGAGCTCCCGGCATGCCTGGCATTGAGGTGCCAGGAGAGCCTCTGGCATGCCTTGGCATTAGGTGCCAGGAGAGCCTCTGGCATGCCTTGGCATTAGGTGCCAGGAGAGCCTCTGGCATGCCTTGGCATTAGGTGCCAGGAGAGCCTCTGGCATGCCTTGGCATTAGGTGCCAGGAGAGCCTCTGGCATGCCTTGGCATTAGGTGCTAGGAGAGCCTCTGGCATGCCTTGGCATTAGGTGCCAGGAGAGCCTCTGGCATGCCTTGGCATTAGGTGCAGCTTAATCTAATGGCTTATAGACTATGAACATAATATTGGAGTAATTGAGTGAGTTTGTATTGGTAGATCGTTCAAATTATGATATGATGATAATACATTGTACATTACAAAATGATGATAGACATTGTAACAAGTGTTTAGTAGGATGGAACATAATAGTAACAATTAAATTATCTTAATGAAAATAACATTGAGTAATTTACAGTTTGAGTATTTAGTTTAGGGTGATTAGGTGGAAATAATAGTAAAAATTGAAATTATTTTATAGGAAAATAACTTTGAGCATTTTTGAAGGCAATTTACAGTATGAGTATTTAGTTTAGGGTGGGTAGGTGGTTTTTGAGAAGAGTCTTAAATTGATTTTCAGACAAGGTTATTTTAGCATTTCTTGGTAATGAGTTCCAGATTCTGGGGCCCTTTATGTGCATAGAATTCTTACATAGGTTGCTGTGGACACGGGGTACATCAAAAAGTGATCTGTGTCTTGTGTTATGGTCATGGGTCCTATTAAAGTTGGTGAGGAGAATTTTGAGCGGAGGGTTTATATTAGAATGTAGAGTTCTATGCATGTAGTAGGCACAAGAATAAGTGTGAATGTTCTTTATGGTGAGTAGTTTTAGGCTTTTGAATATTGGTGGAGTATGCTGTCTAGAGTGGGAATTTGTTATCATACTGACTGCAGCCTTTTGCTGGGTTATGAGTGGTCTAAGGTGATTTAATGTTGTTGATCCCCATGCACAGATTCCATAGGTGAGATATGGGTAGATGAGCGAGTGATATAGTGCAAGGAGAGCTGACTGAGGCACATTGTAGCGTATCTTAGATAATATGCCTACTGTCTTAGAGATTTTCTTGGAAATTTGTTGTATGTGTGTTTGGAATTTAAGACTACTGTCAATGTGGATTCCTAGGAATGTTCCCTCTGTGAGTCTTGTGATGGGTGTACCATTGAGTGTTATGTTAAGTGGAACATTTGTAACTCTGTTTCCAAACTGTATAAAGTAGGTCTTGTCAGTATTTAGAGTAAGTTTATTAGTCGTCATCCATGTGATATTTTGTGTAATTTTGCATTAACAGTGTTGGCCAGTATAACTGGATTTGGGTGAGAGAAGACATATGTTGTGTCATCTGCAAATAATATGGGTTTGAGTAGTTGTGATGCATTAGGTAGGTCATTGATGTAAATGAGGAATAAGAGTAAATCTTACAAACTTCTACTTTCACCATACACTCATATTTACTTTCCTGAGTGTTTCTTAATAGTTGTTATTTCTGTAATATTTCTAGTATATGGCTGGAGTGAGAGCGGGGCCCGGGGGCCATCAACCATTAATACTTAATGTTGGTAGAATTACTGACTATGTTAATGGACACAAGTATTACAACTACTACACCTCACTCTAAGCCTCTATATGTGTCCATGTATTGTTTGTAACGGCTTCACAAAGCTCCTGGAGAGCGAAACGTTGCCACAAGTGCATGTGACCCGGACCTGACTAGGTTGGGTGAGTCGGTAGGTTACTTATACCTGCCTCGCATAGGCCAGTAGGCCTGCTGCAGTGATGCTTCTTTCTTAATATACACACAAGCCGCATAATACAAGTTACACTGTAACTTGTAGTTGCCGGTTATTTGTAGCGATATTAATGGATATCTTGATGTCATTAATTTACGTAGCATAGAGAGAGTGAACACGGAACTTGTGACGCAGCGTAGTTTCCGCAGAGTTACGCCTTGCTACGCCAACACTGTACGCAATGTCTGTGTATCTTAAACTCCGTAAATCTGGCTCTTCCAGGTCCTGACCTCCAGGCTGGCGAAGGGATCTTCATCCCAGGAACTGGAGCTGTTTTTCCTTGGTTCAAACCTCATTGCCTCTCAGGGTAAGGGTAGTGTGACCCTTAAGGGTTTAGCGCTGCCCCATGATTATAATAACTGCAGGTTTAGTGCTTCCCCATTGATATAAGAATATCGATAATAATAATAATACTTTAAATGAGGTATTGAGCAGTCTGTATTGCCGTGATTATGAAGCTGTATGGGTGATCAAGTAAGCTGTTGGTGGAGGGTGACTGTATGTGTGTGCTCAACTAATTGTGGTTCAGGGATTGAGTCATAGCTCCTGGCCCTGCATCTTCACTTGGCGCTACTAGATTCACTCTCTCCGTGTGAGAGAATGAGAGAGAAAGGGGGGGGGAGGGAGGGAGGGGGAGGGGGGACACCTTCAAATTATGTGCATGACCGTACAAGGTGACGCAGTGTGTGACCTACTTGTGTAACAACTGGAGCTACCTTCCCCTTACTCGGATCAAACCTGATTACCCACCCCATCCCCCCCATCCTACATGCTGTGAAGCCATCTAAAAAAATGGTCAGGTTTGTTTGTAGACACAAGTGTCGGCAGGGTAGGTCACAGTGACCTATGTTCCCCAGGGCCCTCCAGGGCAGGGTAGGTCACAGTGACCTATGTTCCCCTGGGGCCCCAGGGCAGGGTAGGTCACAGTGACCTGTTCCCCAGGGCCCTCCAGGGCAGGGTAGGTCACAGTGACCTATGTTTCCCAGGGCCCTCCAGGGCAGGGTAGGTCACAGTGACCTATGTTTCCCTGGGGCCCCAGGGCAGGGTAGGTCACAGTGACCTGTTCCCCAGGGCCCTCCAGGGCAGGGTAGGTCACAGTGACCTATGTTTCCCAGGGCCCTCCAGGGCAGGGTAGGTCACAGTGACCTATGTTCCCCAGGGCCCCCAGGGCAGGGTAGGTCACAGTGACCTATGTTCCCTGGGCCCCAGGGCAGGGTAGGTCACAGTGACCTATGTTCCCAGGGCCCTCCAGGGCAGGGTAGGTCACAGTGACCTATGTTCCCCAGGGCCCCAGGGCAGGGTAGGTCACAGTGACCTATGTTCCCCAGGGCCCTCCAGGGCAGGGTAGGTCACAGTGACCTATGTTCCCCAGGGCCCTCCAGGGCAGGGTAGGTCACAGTGACCTATGTTCCCAGGGCCCCCAGGGCAGGGTAGGTCACAGTGACCTATGTTCCCTGGGCCCCAGGGCAGGGTAGGTCACAGTGACCTTTTTCCCAGGGCCCTCCAGGGCAGGGTAGGTCACAGTGACCTATGTTCCCAGGGCCCTCCAGGGCAGGGTAGGTCACAGTGACCTATGTTCCCAGGGCCCTCCAGGGCAGGGTAGGTCACAGTGACCTATGTTCCCAGCAGGTAGCACAGTCCTAGTCGGCAGGGTAGGTCACAGTGACCTATGTTCCCTAGGGCCCCAGGGCAGGGTAGGTCACAGTGACCTATGTTCCCCAGGGCAGGGTAGGTCACAGTGACCTATGTTCCCCAGGGCAGGGTAGGTCACAGTGACCTATGTTCCCCAAGGCAGGGTAGGTCACAGTGACCTATGTCCCCCAGGGCAGGGTAGGTCACAGTGACCTATGTTCCCCAGGGCCCAGGGCAGGGGTAGGTCACAGTGACCTATGTTCCCCAGGGCAGGGAGGGGTAGAGTCACAGTGACCTATGTTCCCCAGGGCCCCCAGGGCAGGGTAGGTCACAGTGACCTATGTTCCCGGGCCCCAGGGCAGGGTAGGTCACAGTGACCTATGTTCCCTGGGCCCCAGGGCAGGGTAGGTCACAGTGACCTATGTTCCCCAGGGCCCCCAGGGCAGAGTAGGTCAAGTGACCTATGTTCCCCAGGGCCCCAGGGCAGGGTAGGTCACAGTGACCTATGTTCCCCTGGGCCCCCAGGGCAGGGTAGGTCACAGTGACCTATGTTCCCCTGGGCCCCCAGGGCAGGGTAGGTCACAGTGACCTATGTTCCCCTGGGCCCCCCAGGGCAGGGTAGGTCACAGTGGCCTATGTTCCCCTGGGCCCCAGGGGCAGTGAGGTAGGTCACAGTGACCTATGTTCCCCTGGGCCCCCAGGGCAGGTAGGTCACAGTGACCTATGTTCCCCTGGGCCCCCAGGGCAGGGTAGGTCACAGTGACCTATGTTCCCTGGGCCCCCAGGGCAGAGGTAGGTCACAGTGACCTATGTTCCCCTGGGCCCAGGGCAGGGTAGTTCACAGTGACCTATGTTCCCCTGGGCCCCCCAAGGCAGGGTAGGTCACAGTGACCTATGTTCCCCTGGGCCCCCAGGGCAGGGTAGGTCAGGTTAGGTCACAGTGACCTATGTTCCCCTGGGCCACCCAGGGCAGGGTAGGTCAGGTTAGGTCACAGTGATCTATGTTCCCCTGGGCCCCCAGGGCAGGGTAGGTAGGTTAGGTCACAAGTGACCTATGTTCCCTGGGCCCCAGGGCAGGGTAGGTCACAGTGACCTATGTTCCCCTGGGCCCCCAGGGCAGGGTAGGTCAGGTTAGGTCACAGTGACCTATGTTCCCCTGGGCCCCCCAGGGCAGGATAGGTTAGGTTAGGTCACAAAGTGACCTATGTTCCCCTGGGCCCCCCAGGGCAGGGTAGGTTAGGTCACAAAGTGTCCTATGTTCCCTGGGCCCCTTAGGGCAGGGTAGGTTAGGTTAGGTCACAAAGTGACCTATGTTCCCCTGGGCCCCCAGGGCTGGTCAGAGTAGGTTAGTCACAAAGTGACCTATGTTCCCCTGGGCCCCCCAGGGCAGGGTAGGTTAGGTTACAAAGTGACCTATGTTCCCCTGGGCCCCTTAGGGCAGGGTAAGTTAGGTTAGGTCACAAAGTGACCTATGTTCCCTGGTCCCCCAGGGCAGGGTAGGTAAAGTTAGGTCACAAAGTGACCTATGTTCCCCTGGGCCCCCCAGGGCAGGGTAGGTTAGGTTAGGTCACAAAGTGACCTATGTTCCCCTGGGCCCCCCAGGGCAGGTCAGGGTAGGTTAGATCACAAAGTGACCTATGTTCCCCTGGGCCCCCAGGGCAGGTCAGGGTAGGTTAGATCACAAAGTGACCTATGTTCCCCTGGGCCCTCCAGGTTAGATCACAAAGTGATCTATGTTTCCCTGGGCCCTCCAGGTTAGATCACAAAGTGATCTATGTTCCCCTGGGCCCCCAGGTTAGATCACAAAGTGATCTATGTTCCCCTGGGCCCCCCAGGTTAGATCACAAAGTGATCTATGTTCCCCTGGGCCCCCCAGGTTAGATCACAAAGTGACCTATGTTCCCTGGGCCCCCCAGGTTAGATCACAAAGTGACCTATGTTCCCTGGCCCCCAGGTTAGATCACAAAGGACCTATGTTTCCCAGGGCAGACTTAGTACCAGTTGCTGTCACAAGGATGTGTTTCCAGATTAGTACCAGTTGCTGTACAAGGATGGTGGTTGCACAGTTAGTACCAGTTGCTGTACAAGGATGGTGGTTGCACAGTTAGTACCAGTTGCTGTACAAGGATGGTGGTTGTACAGTTAGTACCAGTTGCTGTACAAGGATGGTGGTTGTACAGTTAGTACCAGTTGCTGTACAAGGATGGTGGTTGTACAGTTAGTACCAGTTGCTGTACAAGGATGGTGGTTGTACAGTTAGTACCAGTTGCTGTACAAGGATGGTGGTTGTACAGTTAATACCAGTTGCTGTACAAGGATGGTGGTTGCACAGTTAGTACCAGTTGCTGTACAAGGATGGTGGTTGCACAGTTAGTACCAGTTGCTGTACAAGGATGGTGGTTGTACAATTAGTACCAGTTGCTGTACAAGGATGGTGGTTACATTGTACCAGTTGCTGTACAAGGATGGTGGTTGACAGTTAACCAGTTGCTGTACAAGGATGGTGGTTGTACAGTTAATACCAGTTGCTGTACAAGGATGGTGGTTGCACAGTTAGTACCAGTTGCTGTACAAGGATGGTGGTTGCACAGTTAGTACCAGTTGCTGTACAAGGATGGTGGTTGTACAGTTAACATAAGAACATAAGAATGGAGGAACACTGCAGAAGGCCTACTGGCCCATACAAGGCAGGTCCTTATCAAAACCACCACTACCTAAGAATTTACTCCCGTACTCACGACACTAATCAAACCCAGCCCCTCCCACTCATACATTTGTCCAATCTCTTTTTAAAGCCACCCAAGGTCCTAGCCTCTATCACCCTACTCGGAAGATTGTTCCACGCATCTACAACTCTGTAGTACTAACTCAGTTAGTACTACAGTTGTTGTACAAGGATGGTGGTTAGTACCATTTGTTGTACAAGGATGGTGGTTGTACAGTTAGTACTACAGTTGTTGTACAAGGATGGTAGTTAGTACCAGTTGCTGTACAAGGATGGTGGTTGTACAGTTAGTACCACAGTTGCTGTACAAGAATGGTGGTTGTACAGTTAGTACCAGTTGTTGTACAAGGATGGTGGTTGTACAGTTAGTACCAGCTGCTGTACAAGGATGGTGGTAACAAGTTCTTGACAGGAGGTGGAGTCAGTGTTGAACCACTTACAGTAATCTTCCAGGAAGCTCATGGTGGACACTTAAACTCGACTAATTGCAGGTAGCGGGAGTCGAGTCTTGACTCCTAGGCCCTGACCTGTCTTTTGAACTTCCTCGACCACTTTTCCGGGTGTTTAGATTCTTTCATATTGTCACTGCTATTCTGACAACTGTGGAGGAATTTGACTTCCACTACTTCCTCATTCAGTTCGCTCCACTTAAATATGGAAAGTGGTTTCTGGAAATGGCATCCTGTGAGAAGGGGTTTGAGTTTTGAGAAGAGTAGACCTAGCATGGATCAGTAGGCCTACTGCAGTGCATCATTATTAGTTTTGTATGCTGGGATTATACAAATTCAAGATGAATGTTATAAACTGAGAAGTTTATGTTTCAGTATTATAAACTGAGAGGTGTATGTCTCAGTGTACGATATACAGTGGACCCCGCCTAACGAACAAAATTCATTCCAGAAGCCTGCTCAAGTGCCATTACCAAACGAATTTACTTCCTTAAGAAATAATGTCACGTAGGTTAGTCTATTTCAGACCCCCAAAAATACACTTCCACAAGCACTTACAATATTATACTTACATAATTGTACGATTTCCGGGGTGTTCGTTAGGCGGGGGTCCACTGTATAACCATTTCAACCCCTGTTTAAGGTATTAAAGTGTTCTTGACTGGTGGTGTACAGGTGACATGCAGCCTTAATGATCCTCATGTAGGATACTTCAATTTACAAATAACCCACACTTAAAGAGGACACTTATGCCTTGGTTTTGAACTGTTGTGAACCAGTGTGAAGAAAGCATGACTTGATATTGTTCCAGCCAAGGTATTGTGACTTAGTCTCCTTGATGAGCTTTAAAATGCAACAAACTGATCAACCAGTCTATGGGGCACAGGTCAACATTCCTGTGTTCTAAGTAGTAGTCCCAACGGGTCGGTTCAGAATATGGGTTAAGTGTCTTTGTGTAGCTGAAGGTGGTCTAGGAGAAAGTAATATAAGTCATTCAATGGCTCTAACATCCGTGAGGGCCAACAGATGGCCACCAGCCACTGCTTTCTCTTGTTCTTCTTTCCTTCCTTCCTTTCTTTCATTACTTTTCCTTCTCTCCCTCCCTCTCTCTCGATTTTCGTCCAAATCCTCAAAAAAAAAAAAGAATCGTTAAAGGTGGTTGTGGTGACAGTGAATTTTTCAGCATTTTAATACAAAATGGTGTTAAGTTCAGTTATCCTATCCCATGAATACCAAGCTCCTACCTCATATTAAGGAACTTAGTAGTGTCACGACAGTCAGGAATAATATTGAGGACTTGGGTATTTTAATTCATCTAGGATTAACGTGGGAGAATAATGTTTAGTGCAAACAGAATCCAGTTATGTTTTTCTGTTATATACCATCACACAGGAGGGTTACACACTGAAATGTGTCAACCTGAGCTGGGAGACTTCAGTAGTGTGATGAGGATGTTGTCAAACATTCCACTATGGTTCAGTAACACCCACAGCTTCAACCTTCCAGCAGTGCTGCAGTTACTATTGGGAATTACCATCTCTCTGGATGACCTATCCAAATGCAGTGTACCTGGAGAGAAAGAGAATGAATTGTGTATTTTTCAATTTCTACTTAGCTTTGTTTACAAGGATGGAGTCTCAGCTCCCTGCTCTGTCTCTTAACCTTCTATTAAGGATCTTACTGACGTTTTTATCCCTTCGGTGAAGGTGTCTTGATGCTGGTGAAGGGCTCTTGATCCAGGGACTTGTAGGTACCCTTCACTTAGACCAAACCTGATTATTTTTTCACCAGGTGCCGTGTAAACCTTACGGGTCTAGTGCTTCCTCTTGATATGTATAATACTACTATGATCTTGTAAGACTCGTAGGGGTCACACAGCCTTGGGAATGGAAGGTTTGATTATAGGAAGGGAAGGGTAGCTTCGGTTCCTTGGAACAAGAGTCTAACCGGCATGAAGGACCCGTTTAGAAGGGTTATTGGTGTAAGAAAGACACCATAACACAGTGTGGTAACTGTGTAAGTTGTATCATGTACTTGTAGAAATAAAGATTATTATTATTATTATTATTATTATTATTATTATTAATTAATTATTATTATTAGGAAACGTTTTGACATCCAGTGGCTTCTTCAGACCAATGCAGAGAAAGGTGGAAGATAAACAGGAGTTTGAGGCAATAAGTTCCTTAGCCTGGAGTCAATGTGTTCAGTCCATCAATCTTGATAAAACTGGAGCATATTCATGGTGATGGGGCTTATATACTGCTGGCAGATGAAGTGAAACACAATAAAGTTACCCAAGTGTTGCACAAGTCTCATTTATCAACTTTTCATTTTTTTTAAACCATTTATTAAACAAGTAGATTTGTTATTCCAGTGATGGTGAAAGGTTCCACCTATAATGCTGACTTAGTTATTGTAAGTGTCTTATCGTACTTGTTGGTGTTAATCACTGTGTGTGTTCTCAGTGGTGTGAGAGAGCCGAGATTGTGGCAGAGGTCAGCTATGTTAGTCCATTACCAGTATTGCCTGGGTTCCAGCAATCCATTAGACCGCTTGTGTCTTGCGTGCTCTGCCTACATTACATGACCAACCTTTGTCGTTGTCTCAAACTAGCACACTTTACAATACTTGTAGGTAATTTCATTGTTATTTATGGTACTTTTCATTCCCAGTCCTTGCATTGTGATTCTAGGTACAGTGGTACCCCGGTTTACGATATTTTTTCATTCCAGAATGCTGTTCAAGTGCCATTACCAAACGAATTTATCTCCTTAAGAAATGTTGTAAAATAGACTAGTCCTTTTAGACCCCCAAAATTACACTTACAAAAGCATTTAAAAAAATAAACTTACATAAAAGGGTGAGTTTGGGGACCATCGTAAACCGGGGTACCACTGTACTCAGATTTATTAACAGTGTCCCATAGCTGGGTTGTTAGCACACTCACTCACACATTGAGGTCCGTGGTTTGATACCTGGTACAGGTGGAAACATTAGGGCGTGTTTCCTTAAGACACCTGCTGTCCATGTTCACCTAGCAGTAAAATACATACCTGGGTGTTAGTTGACTGGTGTGGGTTGCATCCTGGGACAAAATTGACCTAATTTGTGGGAAATGCTCTGCATAACAAGGGACTTTCTATATATAGTAGTACAGTGGACCCTCGGTTTACATTCACCTCCAAACTCGAACAATTATGTAAGTGTATTTTTGTAAGAGCTTTTGTAAGTGTATTTTTGGGGGTCTGAAACGCCTAATTTAATTTACATTTGTCCTTATGGGAACAAATTCGTTCGGTAACGGCACTCGAACAGCCTTCTGGAAATAATTTTCAACGAAAACCGAGGGTCCACTGTATGTCATTGATGTCAGCTATGGTCTGTACACCTTGTACATGCTCTTGTAGAAAAAAATTATTATTATTATTATTATTATTATTATTATTATTCATGATAGTTACCTCCATTTACAGTACTTATCTTTGCATTACTTTCCCTCCCTTGTCACTCATCATGTTTTCCTTGCTGTTTCTAGTGATACTTTCACCTCCATCACCATTGTCATATTAATATGCAGTTGCAGACTCTGCAATTCAACATTATTGTACTAATTATTCCTGGCTACTTGCAGGTTTGTCACTAGCAAGTCAACTCACCAAGCACTGTATGTGTGTCACTTCATTTTAGGGCTCCTTAGTAATCCTTAGTTTCTGTGAAGCAGTAAATCCATAGGTGTCATACACTACCTGGGATATAGGAGGTGATTATTCAGCATGGAATCCATAGACGTTACACAGTGCCTGACGGATGAGAGGTAATCAGGTTTCATCTGAAGAAGGGAAGGAATAGCTGCAGTTCCTTGGACCAAGAGTGTTTGTGTGCATACATGACTAACTTACAGAAGAGGGATGATGTGAAACAGAAATAGCAGTCTGGAAAAAGTGGCAGAATTATCCTATATATAATAGTGGTGGTGACCTTTGCTTGGCCTGCTATCATAACCTCTTGGTATTTAAACCTTAAAATACTTACTCTAGCATGTTACCATGGAGGCACAGTATGGGGGATGCCTGGGTGCTAGTGTTGAATGAGGAATATAAAAGCACAATAGTGTGACTGGAGTCTCCTGTGTGTAAGTTATTTGTGTACTGTTGAATGAATCATGGTGAATGTGTTTTCCTTTTTTTTTTTTGGGGGGGGGAGGGGGTCACCCTACCTTAGTGGGAGACAACCGGTATGTTAAAAGTAATAGTGTTTAATGAATATGATGTTTGATAGGAGCGAGTGGAGGCAAATGTTTTTTTGACTTGATGTGCTGTTGGAGTGTGAGCAAAGAAACATTTGTAAGGGGATTCAGGGAAACTAGTTAGCCAGACTTGAGTCCTGGAGGTGGGAAGCACAGTGCCAGCACTGTGAAGGTGGAATGGGGATACCTGGAGTTTACCTGGAGAGAATTCCAGGGCTCAATGCCCCCGCGGCCCGGTCTGTGACCAGGCCTCATGTTGGACCAGAGCCTGATCAACCAGGCTGTTACTGCTGGCCGCACGCAGTCCAACGTACGAACCACAGCCTGGCTGGTCAGGTACCGACTTTAGGTGCCTGTCCAGTGCCTGCATGAAGACAGCCAGGGGTTTGTTGGTAATCCCCCTGATGTATGCTGGGAGGCAGTTGAACAATCTTGGGCCCCTGACACTTATTGTGTTGTCCCTCAACGTGCTAGTGGCACCCCTGCTCTTCATTGGGGATATGTTACATCGCCTGCCGAGTCTTTTGCTTTCGTAGGGAGTGATTTTCGTGTGCAAGTTTGGTACTAATCCCTCGAGAATTTTCCATGTGTATATAATAATGTATCTCTCCCGCCTGCATTCTAGAGAGTACAGGTTTAGGAACTTCAAGCGTTCCCAGTAATTGAGGTGGTTTATTGCAGTTATGCATGCCGTGAAGGTTCTCTGCACATTTTCAAGGTCAGCAATTTCACCCGCCTTGAAAGGTGCAGTTAGTGTGCAGCAATATTCCAGCCTAGATAGAACAAGCGATCTGTAAAGTGTCAACATGGGCTTAGCATCCCTGGTTTTGAAGGTTCTCATTATCCATCTTGTCATTTTTCTAGCAGATGCAATTGCTACGGTGTTATGGTCCTTGAAGGTGAGATCCTCTGACATGATCACTCCCAGGTCTTTGACATTAGTTTTTCGCTCTATTGTGTGGTTTGAATTACAGTGGTACCTCGAGTTACGATATTTTTTCGTTCGAGAATGCTGTTCAAGTGCCATTACCAAACGAATTTATCCCCATAAGGAATAATGTAAAATAGACTAGTCCTTTTACACCCCCAAAAATATACTTACAAAAGCATTTAAAAAAATAAACTTACATAAGAGGGCGATTTTGGGGACCATCGTAACTCGAGGTACCACTGTAGTTTTGTACTCCGATGAGATTTTAATTTCTTCACTTTTTCCGTATCTGAGTAATTGAAATTTCTCATCATTGAACTTCATATTGTTTTCTGCAGCCCATTTAAAGATTTGGTTTGTCTGCTTGGAGTCTTGCAGTGTCTTCAACGGTGGACACTGTCATACAGATTCGGGTGTCATCTGCAAAGAAAGACACAGCATTGTGGCTTATATCCCTGTCTATGTCCGATATGAGGATGAGGAACAGGATGGGAGCAAGTACTGTGCCTTGTGGAACAGAGCTTTTCACAGTAGCTGCCTCAGACTTTACTCTGTTGACTACTACTCTTTGTGTTCTACTTGTTAGGAAATTATAGATCCATCTACCAACTTTTCCTGTTATTCCTTTATCACGCATTTTGTGTGCTATTACACCATGGTCACACTTTTCAAAGGCTTTTGCAAAGTCTGTGTATATAACATCTGCATTTTGTTTGTCTTCTAGAGCATCCAGGACCTTGTCGTAGTGGTCCAGTAGTTGGGACAGACAGGAGCGGCCTGCTCTAAACCCATGCTGCCTTGGGTTGTGCAATTGATGAGTATCAAGATGAGTGGCGATCTTGCTTCTTAGAACCCTTTCAAAGATTTTTATGATATGGGACGTTAGCGCTATTGGTCTGTAGTTCTTTGCTATTGCTTTACTGCCCCCTTTGTGGAGTGGGGCTATGTCTGTTGTTTTTAGTAACTGCGGGACGACTCCAGTGTCCATGTTGCAGTTTTTGAACTGTAGTGTAGACACACCTCTGGCAAGACAGTGATGGAGTGAGTGATGTTGAAAGTGTTTCTTCTTTTTCAGGTCACCCTGCCTCTGTGGGAAATGGCACAGGTATTAATAAAAAAAATACTGTATAATGAATATGATCAAATAATTACTTACCATTATTCAGGTGTTGTGTGACTGATGTGGGTTTAGCACTGCATGTTAGTGGCTTTTTATACCTAACAGTATTTTATTACATGTAAACTACATTATCTGTATACTGCAGAAAAGAAATAAATTTATTACGTATTATATTCCGATGATTATAATAATGCTGTAAATGTGATCATTGTTGGTTTTCAGATCTGCAGGAACTTGTAGCAGAAGCGCCAGACTACCTGGAGTCACCTGTGTCAGACGGCACTATAGAGGAGAACTTCGAGGCTGAGTTGGGCAGCGCTCTCAGGGAGGAGGATGAGCAGGCACTCCATCACACATTCACTGATGATAATGACTTCACAGACATCGCCCGTCATGGCATTGTCGACATCGTCGGGGATGACACCTACGGCAGGAAGGTCATAGTCGTCTCTGCCTGTAAACTGCCCAGTAATAAAGTTTTTAACCATGAAAAATTTCTCAAGTAAGTTCCTTTCAGCGTCTTGATGTATTTTCCTCTCAAAAAAAGTCTCTCCATTGTAATAATTTACCTTTTGTTCCTCCTATGTTTTGCAGTTTCCAAATATCTTTGGGGAATGCTATCAGTCTTTCTTTAAGTCTAGCTACTGTAAATACAATGTATAAATCCATTTATTTAAAGAATAAAAAGGCACAATACCACAACTGGAACAATACACAAATAATCCGCACATAGAAACACATGACAATGTTTTGATCTGACTTGGACCGTTAACTAGCCACACATTAACACACGAAGATAAGGGTTACAGTGGACCCCTGGTTTTCGTAATTAATCCGTTCCAGAGAGAGTGACTAAAACCGAATATTACGATTTCCGAATCCATTTTCCCCTTAAGAAATAATGGAAATTCAATTAATCCATTCCAGACACCCAAAAGTATTAAAATAAAATATTTTTGTACTACATTAAATATAAATTTAATTACCCAGAAAATAATGAAACATGAAGAATAAAACAATAATAACATGACATTTACCTTTATTGAAGAGTTGTTGATGTGTGGAAGACGGGAGGAGGGGAGAGGATGGAAGAGTTGCTATTGTTTGGAAGGGAAATCCCCTTCCATAAAGACTTCAGGTACCAAGTCCTTTTCCGGGGTTACTTCCCTTCTTTGTTTTTTAATCACTGGACCCCTGTCACTCAAAAAAGTGTTCCAGAGAGTTCTGTTTCTGGCGTATGTTTGGAATTGTGCCAGCTACAGGGGTGTGTGTTTGGGGACAGGACAAGATAGTCCTTCAATATGACACTAATAGCAACTCTACAGCTTATTTATCTGTCACAATTGTCACAATTCATCTAATATGACATAATAAACAATATTAATAACATAGAAACATAACATATACAGTGGACCCCCGAGTTTCGTAAAAACTTCACTCCTGAAGTCTGCTCAAGTGCCATTACCGAACGAATTTACTCCCTTAAGGAAAAATTTCACGTAGGTTAGTCTATTTCAGACCCCCAAAAATACACTTCCACAAGAACTTACAAAATTATACTTACATAATTGCACGATTTCCGGGGTATTCGTTAACCGAGGGTTCACTGTACTCAGAATGAATAAAATATATCATTACGAAAGTGAGGACTGGTGTTGTGTTGTTTGTTGTTGGGTGTATAAGAGCCACTGAAAGATAAGCCTTACATAGTGGTAGTGAATGGCAGCAGCAGAGACAGCGGTGTTGTCAGTCGCCCTATATACCTCAAATAACAATGGAGTAGTTAAGTTTTGTGTCGTCATTTTTCTATCAATTAATGGCTTAACTTACTTGCTACACTGTTAATGCTACACTTTATCACTGGCTGGCAATATAAGAAGACACATTCTCCCCTCTCAGCCCTTTACCAAGGGCTGGCACTAGGAGCTTTCTTTGGGCCCATGGTGGCTTATTTAGCAGTTGCAAGCACTAAAACAATGGAATAATGACGAAATGTACCATATGAACGTGTGGGGTGACCGTCACTCGCTGGTAAACAATGGCACACTGACTCTGAATGGTGTGTCGGACCGCTCAGTCCGGGCATACGCATCTGAGACGAATGACGATTACCGAACCAATATTGTTACGAAAAAACGTTACGAACACCGAATATTATGAACTCCGATGACTACGAACACCGGGGGTTCACTGTATTTGTGTATGAATCCATTTCTTTCTTGGACAATTTCCATAACTCTGTTATGATAACTTAATGATCTGATCTAATGGTTTTTAGTCCAAAACAGTGGTTCCTAACCTTTTGTATCACATACACCCATTTTTAAACTTCAACAATTTATGCAGGCACTCTCATGCTAAAACTTAGACTGTTAATCAAGAAATACAAAATGTCAAAACACCATTATTAACTTAGCAGTGGTTCACACAATCTTTTGAATAACTCATCAGTACCCAGGGCCCTCCCCTGGTCCCCAGGCCCCCTTTCTCAGTTCCCAGGCCCCCTTCCTCAGTTCCCAGGCTCCCCCCTCATTCTCCAGGCCCCTCTCCCTCCCTTGGTCCCCAGGCCCCCCTCCCTCCCTCGGTCACCAGGCCCCTCCTCCTGGTCCCCAGGGTGAAAATCAGTTGTCTAAGTATAAATAAATTAGTATTAGTGAGCTACATACAACACAGTAGTTCTGTATAAACATTTAAAAATATACCAGAAATGTTATAAATGTTGCAAAGGTGATGTTAAAACAATATCAAAGATGGTTGACACAAACCCACTACCATTATACAGTAGACCGTCATTTAGCACGGTAGTTACGTTCCTGAAAACGTCGTGTTAGATAAATTCGTGTTAGATAATTAAAAGAACTTATGGGAAAAATAGGGTAACGTTCCTGGGAGTACCCAAAAAGCCACACAAGTTTTTTTTAGACCAACAGATCTTACAAAAATAAAAGTGAATATGCAATTGTAGTTCATTATCGTGATGTATTATGTTGTTACTACTTCTTAAGACTACAAATGTAACATAAATAATAGTATTTACCTTAAATTGTGGGTGCTGGTGTTTGTGGATGATTGTGAAGAGAGTGGAGAGTTATGCTGTGGCCCTACTGGGCTGAGGTGGATGGTAGAGGTTCTGGAACTGAAGTCGATGGTTGTACTGAGTGTCTAACTTTAAGTCATTCAGTAAATTAGTCAAGTCATTCAGTAAGTCAGTCAAGTCATTCAGTAAGTCAGTCAAGTCATTCAGTAAGTCAGTCAAGTCATTCAGTAAGTAAATCAGTCAGTCAGTCAGTCAGTCACTCAAACTTTGCAATTCCTAGACTTGAACGCTTAAACCTTTTCTTGTCATTTGCTGGAACACTTGTATGCTTACTGGGTCCCATGATTGCTTGGTAGATTTATGAAAATGCAATGAAAATGAGAAAATGTATGTAAATAAACACAGTGAGCTTCCCGATTATTGTCGTCCTGCACGCGTATGAACCAAACTGAATGCTGGGAGGGATGCGTGGGTGGGTGAGGGTGGCGGAGGATAGCAGTAGGACTCCCCCACTGACTCAATGGTTTAACCCACCGCGGGCGACCGCGTGCTCAAAATTTTTTCTCCTCCCGCGTCTGTGTAATATCATTTTTACGTCTTGTTAGATAATAATGTGCCACAATTCTTCAATCATGCAATACCCGTAACGTGCAACATAATCTCATGCTAAATGACGGTCTACTGTAGTATGCTCCTCACTTAGCGAAGAATTCGTTTACCAACGTGGTCTTAGGAACGGAACTCCGTCGTTAAGTGAAGAGAAGCTGTATATAAACATTGCCAGGTCATGCAGTGTTCATGTGCTGCAATAGTGTTATTATATTAAGGGGTAAGCTCTAAACCTGTAAGGGTCAAACAGTGCCTGGTAATTTAAAGTAATCAGGTTTGATCTGAGGAGTGAGAAGAGTAGCTCCAGTTTATTGGATCAAGAGCCCTACATCAGTATAAAGACACTCCCTTGAAGAAGTGCACTAAATAACTAAACGCCCACAGAATTGTTTACTGGGTTATATTGATAAAAGAAGTCTTCTGAGCAGCAAGAAAAGAAGACTCGTAAAACTAGCATCACTGGTAATAAGACTCCAGGTATTTTGAAAGTAAATTGTGTAAGGAGAACGGGACTGAACCGGCAGTTTTGCAATTGCAAGTCCATGACTGTACTAACTCAGTCACAGAGTTATTGCAGCAACTTTCCTGATTAATGTTATAAACAAAACTAACCACTAAAACCATAAGGGTCATTACAGCTCTGACAACTTTCCTGAGTCCGTACTGGACTCAGATTGCCAGTTTAATTCCTGGTACTCTTTACACAATTTATCATTTGGGTTTTAATGACTGTTGTTAAATTACCGTAGATGAAAATGCCACAAGGCTGTTAAGAGTTCTTTGATCTTTTTTTTTTTTTTTGGGGGGGGGGTGTTGGCCTTATATGGAAGATCACCCTGTGCCTTGCATGGTCAAAGTCAGGGTCAAGGGTGAGGTTTGGGTTATGCTTTAGCATAAAGTAAGAGGGTCGTTAGTCCTTGAGTATGATTACTGATTTACCGCAATGATATTTCTGTCGTGTGCCTTATGTGGTGGAAAATACAATAAGTCTAGAGAGAGAGGAGAAGCCTTGCTTTTAGGCAGAGCCTGAGCTCTGGGCTTATAAAATCACAGAGTCGAGCAGAGGTATACCAGTGGTCACTGATGCTGTTGTCTGCACGAAAGTCATCAACTCTGTTGCAGACTACAGGACTGACTGACCTAATAGGATAACCTTTAACCCTTTAACTGTCCAAACATAGGTCTACATTTGGACAGTAAAAGGGTTAATACTGTACTACATGGTCCCTCGACTAAAGATCTTAATCTGTTCCAGGAGCTAGACCTTAACACAAAATTTTTTTTATTCGAAACCTTATTTCCCATAAGAAATAATGTAAATACAATTAATTCGTTCCAGACATCCAAAAATATTCACAAAAAATTAATTTTGTAAAGATTAAATTTATAATTAAACATTAAAATAACATTTACTTACCTTTATTGAAGAGACTTGCTGGCATCTGGAAGATAGGGAGGAGGTGTGAGGGAGTGCTTAGTGTTTAGAAGGGGAATCCCCCTCCATAAAGACTTCAGGTAACATGTCCTTATCTGGGGTTACTTCCCTACTTGGTCTTTTAATGCCACAAGGACCAGCTTGAGAGTCACTGGATCCCTGCCTCGAGAAATAACTGTCCACAGTCCTCTGTTTCTGGCGCCTGTTTAACATTTTCCTGACGTGCAACATGGCTCTGTCACTGAACTGGTTGCACAGATGGCTCATTTCAGCTTGCTCAGGGTGGTGTTTTTCAACAAATGTCTGTAACTCAATCCATTTTGTACACATGTCCTTAAGCACTGAAGAAGGCACCTCCTTCACTCTCTCTTCCTCCTCCTGTGAAGCAATAACCTCAGCTCTGGCCTGATGCTGTTCCAGTTCCAGTTCTTGCAGCTCTTCAGTTGTTAGCTCTACCCTGTGCTCCTCCACCAACTCTTCCACATCCTCACCACTCAACTCCAACCCCAGGCTGTTCCCCAATGCCACAATATCTTCCACAACAGTCACAGGGCCGTCAGCCTCAAATCCTTCAAAATCCCTCCCACTTTTCAACACAATCCAGCCACAGTGGTCTCCAAGCAGAGTTCAAAGTCCTGGAAGTCACTCCCTTCCAAGCATTACCTATAAGGCCTATGCAATGCACAATATTGAAGTGATCTTTCCAGAACTCTCTTAGGGTCAATGCAGAGGCTGAGGTTACGTCAAAGCACCTTTGAAACATTGCTTTGGTGTACAGTTTCTTGAAGTTTGCAGTGACCTGCTGGTCCATGGGCTGGATGAGAGGAGTGGTGTTAGGAGGCAAGAACTTCACTGTGATGAAACTGAAGTTCTCAGACAAATAGTCTTGCAAGTTGTGAGGATGAGCAGGAGCATTGTCCAGTACCAGGAGGCACTTGAGTGGCAATTTCTTTTCCAGGAGGTATTTCTTCACACTAGGGCCAAACACTCCAGTCAACCATTCTACGAAAAAGTCCTTAGTGACCCATACATTAGTGTTAGCCTTCCAATACACACACAAATTATTCCTGTTAACATTGTGTTTCTTGAAGGCTCTGGGATTTTCTGCGTGACACACCAGTAAAGGCTTCACTTTAAAATCACCACTGGCATTGGCACACATCATAAGAGTTAGCCTGTCTTTCATAGCTTGTGTCCTGGCAGTGCCTTTTCCTCCTGAGTAATGAAGGTCCTCTTTGCCATTTTCTTCCAAAAGAGGCCTGTTTCATCACAATTAAACACTTGTTGGGGAGGAATTCTTCAGCCTCTACGAACCCCTTAAATTCACTCACAAACTTATCAGCTGCACGTTTGTCTGAGCTGGCTGCTTCACCATGCCTCACAACACTGTGTATGCCACTACATTTCTTAAACCTCTCAAACCAGCCTCTGCTGGCTTTAAAATCACTCGCATCAGCACTGGTTCCAGGCATTGTCTTGACAAGATCTGCATGCAACTGCCTTGCCTTTTCACAAATTATCGCCGTGGAAATACTATCACCCGCTATCTGTTTTTCATTGATCCACACCAGCAATAACTTCTCAACCTCATCCACTGTTTTTGATCTATTTTTCGTAAACATAACACCTTTTGCAACATTAGCGTCCTTGATTTCTTTTCTCTTTGCCAGGATAGTGGTGATAGTAGATTGTTTTTTTCCGTACATCCTGGCAAGCTCACCCACACGTACGCCACTCTCATATTTTTCAACAATCTCTTTCTTCAGTTCGATGGTGTTCGTCACTCTCTTTACCACAGGGGTGCCACTAGGAAGCTTCTTTGGACCCATGGTGACTTATTTCACAGTGACAATCACTAAACCACCAAAAAAGACAACAAATGTACAGTAGACCGTCATTTAGCACGGTAGTTACATTCCTGAAAACGTCTTGTTCGATAATTTAGTGTTAGATAATTAAAAGAACTTATGGGAAAAATAGGGCTACGTTCCTGGGAGTCCCCAAAAAGCCAAACAAGTTTTTTTAGACCAACAGATCTTACAAAAATAAAAGTGAATATGTAATTGTAGTTCATTATCGTGATGTATTATGTTGTTTTTACTGCTTAAGACTACAAATGGAACATAAATAATAGTATTTACCTTAAATTGTGGGTGCTGGTGTTTGTGGATGATTGTGAAGAGAGTGGAGAGTTATGCTGTGGCCCTACTGGGCTGAGGTGGATGATAGAGGTTCTGGAACTGAAGTTGATGGTTGTACTGAGTGTCTAACTTTAAGTCATTCAGTAAGTCAGTCAAGTCAGTCAGTAAGTCAGTCAAGTCATTCAGTAAGTCAGTTAAGTCATTCAGTAAGTCAGTCAAGTCATTCAGTAAGTAAGTCAGTCAAGTCATTCAGTCACTCAAACTTAAACCTTTTCTTGTCACTTGCTGGACCACTTGTATGCTTACTGGGTGCCATGATTGCTTTGTAGATTTATGAAAATACAATGAAAATGAGAAAATGTATGTAAATAAACACGGCGAGCTTCCCGATTATTGTCGTCCTGCACGCGTATGAACCAAACTGAACGCTGGGAGGGATGCGTGGGTGGGTGAGGGTGGCTGGAGATAGCAGTAGGACTCCCCCACTGACTCAATGGACCCACCGCGTGCTCAAAATTTTTTCTCCTCCCGCGACTGTGTAAACAGCCTATTCGTAGGCTCTTTCAAACTGCACGGCACTACGGTGCTGCCATCTATAGGCCTATCAAGGTCGGGCTGGTCAGCCATGATTCTCTCTCACTGCGACGGCCTACCTAGTCGAGACAGGTTCACCCTTGCTGGCTCCCGGTCCCCTCACGCTCTGTTCCCGTGTATACCTACACCTTGCCATTAATAAACTGAGTCTAGTCATTGGCCGTATCTCTACACCTACACTACCATTCTACTGCCCGGGCGTAAGCAGCCAAGAAAATAGAGTTAACAACCGTGTAATATAATTTTTACGTCGTGTTAGATAATAATGTGCCACAATTCTTCAATTGTGCAATACCCATAACGTGCAACATAATCTCGTGCTAAATGACGGTCTACTGTATTGTGAATGTTTGAAAGAGTGCGCTGGGTATTGTTCACTCAAGTGTATACAACGCTAGACTGCCGTCCTGGGCGGCAAGGCGCAAGCGCAGGGCAGGCGGACAGGTCTGGTACGTATCGCTACACGAGAAAAATATTGACCGTAAAAAGCAATCATTACACGAAAAAATCGTTATTCGGACAGATCGTTACTCGGGGTTCCACTGTAATTTAAAGACATTTCGAGATGGCTGGATGCTCAGTACTTGTAGTATTGTCCTATAACTTACCTTTCATACGTTAACAGTGTAAATTGATTGCTGCGACAACTCTGAAAAAAAAACGTAAACATCCCAAAATTAAATACAGTGGTCCCCCGAGTTTCATACACCCTGGAAATCGTACAATTATGTAAGTATAATATTGTAAGTGCTTGTGGAAGTGTATTTTTGGGGGTCTGAAATAGACTAGGCTACGTGACATTTTTCCTTAAGGGAATAAATTCGTTCGGTAATGGCGCTTGAGCAGGCTTCTGGAGTGAAGTTTTTACGAAACTCGGGGGACCACTGTATACGGAATTCGTAACGTTTTTTCATAAAAATATTGACTCGGTGATTGTAATTCTGCTTGGCAATCGTCATTCGTTCCAGACGTGTACGCCCAGCCAAAGCTGCCCGACACACCATTTACAGTCAGTGTGCCATTGTTTTCCAGCGAGTGACGGTAACCCCACGTGTTCAAACAATACATTTTGTCATTCCATTCTTTTTAGTGCTTGCAAGTGCTAAATAAGCCACCACTGTGTCTTCTTAAGTGATTCAGTGATTCTACGATATGTTATGATACTAAAGCAGCAGGAGTCGATAAAGGCTATAGTGCCAGCCAGCGATAAAGTGTAGCATTAACAGTGTAGCAAGTAAGTTAAGCCATTAATCGATAGAAAAATGATGACACGAAACTTAACTCCTTCATTGTTGTTTGAGGTATATAGGGTGGCTGACAACACCGCCATCTCTGCTGCTGCCATTCACCACCACTATGTAAGGCTTATCTTTCAGTGGCCCTTATACACCCAACAACAAACAACACAACACCAGTCCTCACATTCGTAATGACATATTTTATTCATTCTAGAGTACAGTGGACCCCCGAGTATCAGCTGTAATCCGTTCCAGGAGCTAGGCCTTAACTCAAACTGGCCAAAAGTCAAACCATTATTTCCCATAAGAAATAATGTAAATACAGTGGAACCCCGAGTAACGATCATTCCAAATAACGATTTTTTCGGGTAACGATTGCTTTTTACGGTCAATATTTTTCTCGTGTAGCGATCTTTACTCGGGTAGCGATACGTACCAGACCTGTCCGCCTGCCCTGCGCTTGCGCGCCTCTGCCCAGGACGGCAGTCTCGCGTTGTTTACACTTGAGTGAACAATACCCAGCGCGCTCTTTCAAACATTCACAATACAGTGAACCCTCAGTTTTCGCCGAAATTTTTTTCCAGAATGCTGCTCAAGTGCCATTACCGAACGAATTTACTTCCTTAAGAAATAATGTCACGTAGGTTAGTCTATTTCAGACCCCCAAAAATACACTTGCAAAAGCACTTACGAAAATACACTTACATAAATGTTCGAGTTTGGAGATGACCGAAAACCCAGGGACCACTGTACATTTGTTGTCTTTTTTGGTGGTTTAGTGATTGTCACTGTGAAATAAGTCCTAGTGGCACCCCAGTGGTAGCATTCATGCAGGGAGTGTAGCATTCGTGCAGGGAGTGTAGCATTCATGCAGGGAGTGTAGCATTCATGCAGGGAGTGTAGCATTCATGCAGGGAGTGTAGCAGGCATGCAGTGAGTGTAGCAGGCATGCAGGGAGTGTAGCAGTCATGCAGGGAGTGTAGCATTCATGCAGGGAGTGTAGCATTCATGCAGGGAGTGTAGCAGGCATGCAGGGAGTGTAGCATTCATGCAGGGAGTGTAGCAGGCATGCAGGGAGTGTAGCAGGCATGCAGGGAGTGTAGCATTCATGCAGGGAGTGTAGCATTCATGCAGGGAGTGTAGCATTCATGCAGGGAGTGTAGCAGGCATGCAGGGAGTGTAGCAGGCATGCAGGGAGTGGGGATTCCCCTTCCAATCACTAACCCCTTCCCCTGTCCTCCCTATCTTCCAGATGCCAGCAAGTCTCTTCAATAAAGTTAAGTAAATGTTATTTTAAATGTTTATTTCAATATTTATTTATAAATTTAATATTGTATGTAGTATTTATGTGTGTTTTCTGTATGTAAAACTATAGTTATTCTTTAAAAAATGTAATTTTTGTGAATATTTTTGGATGTCTGGAACGGATTAATTGTATTTACATTATTTCTTATGGGAAATAAGGTTTCGAATAACGATTTTTTCGTGTAAAGGTCTAGCTCCTGGAACGGATTAAGATCGTTAGTCGAGGGTCCACTGTACAATTAATCCGTTCCAGACACCCAAAAATATTCACAAAAAATTCATTTTTTAATGAATAACTATAGTTTTACATACACAAAACACATAACAACACATATTAAATTTATAAATTTACATTTAAAATAACATTTACTTACCTTTATTGAAGAGACTTGCTGGCATCTGGAAGATAGGGATGAGGAGTGAGGGAGGGCTTAGTGTTTGAAAGGGGAATCCCTTTCCACTAGGACTTCAGGTATCAAAGCCCTATCTGGGGTTACTTCCCTTATTGGTCTTTTAATGCCACTAGGACCAGCTTGAGAGTCACTGTACCCCTGTCTCACAAAATAACTGTCCACAGTCCTCTGTTTCTGGTGCCTCTTTAACATGTCCCTGAAGTGCAATATGGCTCTGTCACTGAACTGGTTGCAGAGATGGCTTATTTCAGCTTGCTCAGGGTGGTATTTTTCAACAAATTCCTGCACCTTATTCCACACTGAACAAATTTCCTCACTTTCTTTACCACAGGGGTGCCACTAGGAAGCTTCTTTGGACCCATGGTGACTTATTTCACAGTGACAATCAATAAACACAATAAAATTATTGTGAAATGTTTGAATGAGCGCACTGGGTAATGTTCACTCAATGGTAAACAAAGCTAGACTGGCTCACGATGCCTGCGCGGGGAGGCGGACAGGTCTGGTACGCTGGCCGATACTCGGGGAAACGGCAGATAGTTGGGGAAAAATTGGGCCGAAAAAAGCGACCAAAACTCGAGTCGACCGATACTCGGGGGTCCGCTGTATATGTTATGTTTCTATGTTATTAATATTGTTTATTATGTCATATTAGATGAATTGTGACAGATAAATAAGCCGTAGAGTTGATATTAGTGTCATATTCAAGGACTATCTTGTCCTGTCCCCAAACACACCCCTGTAGCTGGCACAATTCCAAACATACGCCAGAAACAGAACTCTCTGGAACACTATTTGGAGCGACAGGGGTCCAGTGACTCTCAAGCTGATCCTAGTGGCATTAAAAAACAGAAGGGAAGTAACCCCAGAAAAGGACTTGGTACCTGAAGTCTTTATGGAAGGGGATTCCCTTTCCAAACAATAGCAACTCTTCCATCCTCTCCCCTCCTCCCGTCTTCCACACATCAACAACTCTTTAATAAAAGTAAGTGTCGTGTAATTATTGTTTTATTCTTCATGTTTCATTGTTTTCTGTGTAATTAAATGTATATTTAATGTACAAAAATATTTTATTTTAATACTTTTGGGTGTCTGGAATGGATTAATTGAATTTCCATTATGTATTTCTTATGAGGAAAATGTATTTGGAAATCACAATATTCAGTTTTAGTCACTCTGGAACGGATTAATTACAAAAACCGGGGGTCCACTGTAATTCATTAATCTTTAGCAAATTTAGGCTAGTTGAAGATAAGTTATGTAGCATTGTGCTTGATGAGTAAGACATATGTGCAATACTGTGGTATCTTTATTGATGAGTAAGACAAATATGCATGGAAAACAGCAAATGTAGTCCCAATTTTTAAAAAAGGAGACAGACATGAAGCACTAAACTACAGACCAGTGTCACTGACATGTATAGTATGCAAAGTCATGGAGAAGATTATCAGGAGAAGAGTGGTGGAACACCTAGAAAGGAATGAGTTTATCAACGACGGCCAACACGGTTTCAGGGACGGGAAATCCTGTGTCACAAACCTACTGAAGTTCTATGACAGGGTGACAGCAGTAAGACAAGAGAGAGAGGGGTGGGTAGATTGCGTAAGAAGGCGTTTGACACAGTTCCACACAAGAGATTAGTGCAAAAGCTGGAGGACCAGGCAGGGATAACAGGGAAGGCACTCCAGTGGATCAGGGAATACCTGTCAGGAAGACATCAGCGAGTCATGGTACGTGGTGAGGTGTCAGAGTGGGCGTTCCACAGGGGTCAGTCCCAGGACCAGTGCTGTTTCTGGTATTTGTGAACGACATGACGGAAGGAATAAACTCCGAAGTGTCCCTGTTTGCAGATGATGTGAAGCTGATGAGGAGAATTCAATCAGACGAGGACCAGGCAGAACTACAAAGGGATCTGGACAGGCTGCAAGCCTGGTCCAGTAATTGGCTCCTGGAGTTCAACCCCACCAAGTGCAAAGTCATGAAGATTGGGGAAGGGCAAAGAAGACCGCAGACGGAGTACAGTCTAGGGGGCCAGAAACTACAAACCTCACTCAAGGAAAAAGATCTGGGGGTGAGTATAAGACCAGGCACATCTCCTGAGGCACACATCAACTAAATTACTGATAAAAGTCTTAGTTCAAGACTTTTACCAGTTTGACCATAATAAACTTTATCACATATTTTACAGGGAATCTTATAGACACATCCGTCAGCATTTTGGGGGGAATTTTTTATCAAAAGTCTTTTTACTGTATCAAGATTTTTAAATACAACTTTGATATTAAAATTCTTAAGAAAGGAAGGCATATCAACCAAGTTTTCATGGTAAGGGAGAACCAACATATTTTTGGTTGAATAAGGTTGGTTGTCCCTTTTTGGATTGTAAAAAGTATTCCTAGCTATTTTAAGAGATTTATCAATTATGTTTATTGGGTATTTTAAATCATTAGCTATTTCATAAATTTTAGAGATTTCTTCATCTATGAACTCTTGAACTAAGATTAAAACAACATAAATATAGCATTAGAACTGGACAAGATTCTAATGCTCTATTTATTCATGTGAGAGATTTTAACCATCCAATTGATTTTCAAAATGCTGAGAAGGTTGTATCAAGCAAGTCCATGGTTGAGAGGAATATAATAGAATCATGTTTCATTAAAAGCAGTTTTGAAAATAATATGAATATTTCTTTTGGTTTATATAAATTGGATTCATTTATAATTAATAAAATTTGGGAAAAATTTAATGATAAATTGGACTAATCTTAATTTTTGGGAAGAGTTTCAGGTCCTTTCTTATGTTCCTCTTCACAAAATCGTGCGATGTTACGCTACTGTGAGGTGTAGTCTTTGTTAGTGTGATGTGACTGTGAGGTGTAGTCTTGCCCCTTATATAAGCCTTTTTGTCATGTTTCCTTTTATAGTTCCTTGATAATGTGAGTAGTCACGAAAGCGCTTGGAATTCCTCTATTTTTTCATAGTGGTTGTCTTGCATATTTTGATATCACCTGTTTACTGTGATCTTCTTGTTACAATATTATACTTACATAATTGTATGATTTCCGGGGTGTTCATTACTCGGGGGTCCACTGTACTTACACTCAGTAGGAAATATAACCTGAGTGCTATCATGTACATACTTACACAGTAGTAAATAGAACCTTAGTGCTATCATGTACTTATACATAGTATTATATACCATTTTCATCATAGCATTATTCTTGATGGATTTATATGCAATACACTAGAAGAATGAGAGACTTGTGCAACATTTGGGAATCTTTACTGAGGAAATGTGTTGCTAGCCAGCGGCTTCTTCACTCCCATACAAAGAACGGTGGAAGAAGTCACTGGTGGGTGAAATGTTTCCTCAAATGTTGCATATATCAGTTTTCTAAACCATTTATCATACAGTACAGTACTTCCTAAAATATATTTTTAACATGAACTAAAAGTAAATTTTTAACTAGTAAATTTTGCGTTGTAGGTACCTGATGTTCACCCTGGACCAGTATGTGGAGCAAGACTATTCCTTGGTATATTTCCACTATGGTCTCAACAGCAAGAACAAGCCCCCGGTCTCGTGGTTGTGGTCGGCTTACAAAGCTCTGGATCGCAAGTACAAGAAAAATCTCAAGGCTCTCTACTTGGTCCATCCCACTAATTTTATCAGAGTTGTGTACAATATCTTTAAGCCTGCTATTAGGTAATTATTTTAAATTTTGATTGTATACTGTTTGAATATTGAAATTAAATATTTTTTAGAGGTTTTTACTGTTTATCTCCAGGATTAAAATATCAGTGAATTTCTCTTCCTAGGTCACCCAACTTTTATGGGATAGTTGAAAAAGGTTCCTTAACTATGAATGCTCTGGGTCACAAAGTTTTAGGCTAAAGAACAGCATTTAGGAACCAGTTAAAATATAATGACTGCAGATCCACTATTACAAGTGTGTGTGAGTGTATTAGGAGCGAGTGGAGCAAGTGGTTTTTATGACTAAACATGCTGTTGGAGTGTGAGCAAAGTAACATTCATGAAGGGATTCAGGGAAACTGGTTAGACAGACTTGAGGCCCGGAGGTGGGAAGTACAATGCCTGCACTCTGAAGGAGGGGTGGAGATATGTTGTAGTTTTTGAACTATAGTGCCAGTATGCCTCTGGCAAGACAGTGGCCCGGTGGCTTGGTGGCTAGAGCTCTCGCTTCACACACGGAGGGTCCGGGTTCGATTCCCGGCGGGTGGAAACATTTCGACGTGTTTCCTTACACCTGTTGTCATGTTCACCTAGCAGCAAATAGGTACCTGGGTTGTTAGTCGACTGGTGTGGGTCGCATCCTGGGGGACAAGATTAAGGACCCCAATGGAAATAAGACAGACAGTCCTCGATGACGCACTGACTTTCTTGGGTTATCCTGGGTGGCTAACCCTCCTGGGTTAAAAATCCAAAGAAATCTTATTCTTATTATTATTAGTGATGATGAAAGTGTTTCTTCTTTTTTGGGTCACCCTGCCTTGGTGGGAAATGGCTGATGAGTTAACAAAAAAAACTGACCTCATACTAATGTTCTCTGTGGGAAAATAGGCTCCATGTTGGGTACCTCCAGAGGTTTTATATAGGAAGAGCTTAGGTGTGACAGACTGGTTGGAAAAGAGGGCTATGGGACTCATTTTGAAACATTATTATTATCATTTTTATTTGGTGAGTCTTTGGAGGTCTAATGAATTTTTTTTTGTGGGGCTTCAGTCACCCCTGTTCATCATTTGGGGACTTGCGGTGCATTTTTTAACAAATGAATATTAATGTCAGCAGTTATTTTGCATACTCTGCTTTTAAGAGGTTTTACCCAAGGATAAGTTAAGTAGTGTGGTGACATTATTAACTCCTACATAAATGTTGCTATGCTACTTGAATAACTTAAAGAACATAATGATCTAAATTCAACAAGGCTATACAGTGGAACCCCGAGTTTCGAACATTCTTCATTCCAGAATGCTGTTCAAGTGCTGTTACCAAACGAATAAATTCCCATAAGGAATAATGTAAATTAGATTAGTCCGTTTCAGACCCCCAAAAATACACTTATAAAAGCACTTACAATAATTAACTTACATAATAGGGCGAGTTGGGAATGTTCGAAACTCGGGGTTCCACTGTAGTTTGTAAGATTTAAGGTCTGTCTACTAGAGAAGGTCATTTAAACTGCATATCACCTGAAATAGGGATTACAATAAGCTCTCATTGTATATACACTTCTTTGTGTATGTTAAAAGAAATACACCTCATGTTGTATAAAGGTGTGACTAGCTTTTTGCAGTAGAAGTGTTTCAGGGCCATGGCAGCTGTACTAAGGTCAATCATGTCAATAAGACACTCTCTCTCTTTCTCTTTCTCTCTCTCTCTTTCTCTCTATCTTTCTCTCTCTCTTTCTCTTTCTCTCTCTCTCTCTCTCTCTCTCTCTCTCTCTCTCTCTCTCTCTCTCTCTCTCTCTCTCTCTTCTCTCTCTTCTCTCTTTCTCTTTCTCTTTCTCTCTCTCTTTCTCTCTTTCTCTCTCTCTCTCTCTCTCTCTCTCTCTCTCTCTCTCTCTCTCTCTCTCTCTCTCTCTCTTCTCTCTCTCTCTCTCTCTCTCTCTCTCTCTCTCTCTCTCTCTCTCTCTCTCTCTCTTTCTCTCTCTCTCTCTCTGAGTGAATTGGCCATATCCCACTTAGGAACGTTGACCTAAAAAAAGTTTTTCTTCTTAAATTTGATAATTTATACAGGAGAAGGCGTTACTAATCCCTTGCTTCCGGCATTTTAGTCGCCTCTTACAACACACATGGCTTACAGAGGAAGAACTCTTTTCCACTTCCCCATGGAGATAAGAAGAAATAAAGAAGAACAGGAACTATTAAGAAAATAGAAGAAAACTCAAATGGGTGTGTAAATATTTGTGTGCACGTGCATGTGTAGTGTGACCTAAGTGTAACTAAAAGTAGCAAGATATACCTGTTATCCCATGTGTTAATGAGACAGAAAAAAGACACCAGCAGTCCTACCATCATGTAAAACAATTACAGGTTTTTTTTTCACACACGTCAACAAGACATAATTCCACATAATAACCATCTTTATTACGTTTCACAATACACATTCACATAAGGCAAATACAGTGTTCCCTTGAGTTAAGATGGTCTTAAGTTATGAAAAGTTTGAATTATGATTTACCCTCATAAAGGAATTTAGTTTTGAGTTGCGATGAAAATTTTGAGATACGATATACATACCCAGCACCCAGTCCTCTACTTCAGCCTTTGGACCAACAAGTGATTGCGAATTTCAAGATTTACACTAAGATGTTTGCCAGGTGCTTTGCAGAGACTTCAGGAGACTAAGCCATCAACCTCAAGGAAATCTGGAAGACTAGGTTTAACATCTTAGATTGTGAGGCTCATAGTGAATTGCTGTAGTGAAGTTTCCTCTCAGTGCCTCAGTGCTGCCTGGAGGAACTTGTGGCCTTCAGTCACCTATGATCTTCAAGATGAAGAATTAGACATGTGCAACATCTGGGTACCTTTATTTGTAGATGTTTTGGCATCCAGTGGCTTTATCAGTATACAATGCAAGGACATAATGTGATGAATGTAGAACTATATACAAAAATTGAGGTAATCAGTCCCTCAGCCTTGGAGTTGGTGAAGAGTACCATAGTCTTGAGCACTGACATCATGTTCTTGAAGGATTTGAGGCCAACAGGATGTAAACCAGGCGATTGTTGCTCTTGGCGAGTCAGTGAGGCTGGAGGGTGATGAAGAGGATGTGGAGGAATTAATTCAGGACCACAGACAGGAGTTGACAACAGAGGAGCTTCAGGAAGTAGAGAAGATGGATGAGAAAGCCAATGAGGAGAAGGATCATGGCATAACAGTTGCGGAAATTCAGGAGTTGTTTACTCATTGGCAAGATGTGATAAGAATCATAAGAAGCCACCCAGATATTGAAAAAAAACTGAACTCACTTCCTGTGTTTTTGAAGATAATGTTTTATCTTATTTTAAGAACCTCAGAAGCAAGCGACAGAAACATACAATTCCAAACAGTTTTTTCAAGAGGCAGCAGTTGGAAGGAGGTTCTCCTTCCAACCAGTAACCTCTTCCCCCTCTCCACCTCCACCACAAGGTACGGTAAAAGTTACACCTCTGGGGTCTTGGAATTAATTAAAAAAAAAAAAAACGTGTTTTGGGGCTTGAGTTACAGTAGTTTAAAGGCACAAATACGTCTTCTAGAATGGAAACTCCAGGAAACACTGTATTACTAATAGAAACAGAACATCACATAGTACCAAATTTGCATAAAGCAAAGGTGCATAAAGTGTAAGCAGGTGAGCTTCAGAATTCCTATATAGGAGCATAAGAATGAAGGAACACTGCAGCAGGCCTACTGGCCTACACTAGACAGTTTCTTTTCTCAAAGTCAACCACTCCCACCCACCCACTTGTCCAACCTTTTCCCAAAGCTAACCAAGCATTTGCTTCAATACCTTGGTAATAATCAGACCCAGCCCTTCTCACTCATATTTGTTCAGTCTTCCTTTGAAGATACCCAAGGTTTTAGCTTTTATTAACCCTACTTAGAGGATTGTTCCCAGCATCAATGACTTTGTGGTTAGAGAGGAAGGTCTAGGGAACTTGTCTTGAAGCTGTGTTTATTTTTCTTTTTTTTTCAACAAGTCTGCTGTCTCCCAGCGAGGCAGGGTGACCCAAAAAGAAAGAAAATCCCCAAAAAGAAAATACTTTCATCATCATTCAACACTTTCACCACACTCATACATAATCACTGTCTTTGCAGAGGCACTCAGATACGACAGCCGAGAATAGTCCCTCCCAGCTGTCACTATCCCAGACCCCTCCTTTAAAGTGCAGGCATTTCCAGGACTCAAGTCCAACTAAATCAATTAACTGGTTTCCCTGAATCCCTTCACAAAATGTTACCCTGCTCACACTCCAACAGCTCGTCAGGTCCCAAAAATCATTCGTCTCCATTCACTCCTATCTAACACGCTCACACATGCTTGCTGGAAGTCCAAGCCCCTCGCCCACAAAACCTCCTCTACCCCCTCCCTCCAACCTTTTCTAGGACGACCCCTACCCGCCTTCCTTCCCCTACAGATTTATACGCTCTCCAAGTCATTCTACTTTGATCCATTCTCTCTAAATGACCAAACCACCTCAACAACCCCTCTTCAGGCCTCTGACAAATACTTTTAGTCACTCCACACCTCCTAATTTCCACATTCCGAATTTTCTGCATAATATTTACACCACACATTGACCTTAGACAGGACATCTCCACTGCCTCCAGCCTCCTCCTCGCTGCAGCATTTGCAACCCATGCTTCACACCCATATAAGAGTGTTGGTACCACTATACTTTCGTACATTCCCTTCTTTGCCTCCATGGATAACGTTTTTTGTCTCCACAGATACCTCAACGCACCACTCACCTTTTTTTCTTCATTAGTTCTATGGTTAACCTCATCCTTCATAAACCCATCCGCTGACACGTCAACTCCCAAATATCTGAAAACATTTACTTCTTCCATAATCCCTCTCTCCAATGTGATATCCAATTTTTCTTTATTTAAATCGTTTGATACCCTCATCACCTTACTCTTATCTATGTTCACTTTCAAATTTCTACCTTTACACACCTTCCCAAACTCGTCCACTAACCTTTGCAACTTTTCTTTAGAATCTCCCATAAGCACAGTATCATCAGCAAATAGTAACTGTGTCAACTCCCATTTGCATTTAATTCCCATAATTTAATCCCACCCTCTCCCCAACACCCTAGCATTTACTTCTTTTACAACCCCATCTATAAATATATTAAACAACCATGGTGACATTACACATCCCTGTCTAAGACCTACTTTTACCGGGAAGTAATCTCCCTCTCTCCTACACACCCTAACCTGAGCCTCACTATCCTCATAAAAACTCTTTACAACCTTCAGTAACTTACTACCTATTCCATACACTTGCAACATTTGCCACATTGCTCCCCTATCCACTCTATCATATGCCTTTTCTAAATCCATAAATGCAATGAAAACTTTTCTACCTTTATGTAAATACTGTTCACATATATGCTTCACTGTAAACACTTGATCTACACATCCTCTACCCACTCTAAAGCCTCCTTGCTCATCTACAATCCTACTCTCTGTCTTACCTCTAATTCTTTTAATAATAACTCTGCCATACACTTTACCTGGTATACTCAGTAAACTTATTCCCCTATAATTCTTACAATCTCTTTTATCCCCCTTCCCTTTATATAAAGGAACTATACATGCTCTCTGCAAATCCCTAGGTACCTTCCCCTCTTTCATACATTTCTTTCTTTCTTTCAACACGTCGGCCGTTTCCCACCGAAGCGGGGTGGCCGAAAAGGAAAAACGAAAGTTTCACCTTTTACATTTAGTAATATCTACAGGAGAAGGGGTTACTAGCCCCTTGCTCCCGGCATTTTAGTCGCTTCTTACGACACGCATGGCTTACGGAGGAAGAATTCTGTTCCACTTCCCCATGGAGATAAGAGGAAACAAGAACAAGAACTAGTAAGAAAATAGAAGAAAACCCAGAGGGGTGTGTATATATATGCTTGTACATGAATGTGTAGTGTGACCTAAGTGTAAGTAGAAGTAGCAAGATGTACCTGAAATCTTGCATGTTTATGAGACAGAAAAAAGACACCAGCAATCCTACCATCATGTAAAACAAATACAGGCTTTCGTTTTACACTCACTTGGCAGGACGGTAGTACCTCCCTGGGCGGCTGCTGTCTACCAACCTACTACCTAGGTTTCATACATTTATTAAACAAAAATACCAACCACTCCAACACTATATCCCCCCCTGCTTTTAACATTTCTGTCATGATCCCGTCAGTTCCAGCTGCTTTACCCCCTTTCATTCTATGTAATGCCTCACGCACCTCTCCCACACTCACATATTGCTCTTCTTCACTCCTAAACGATGCTGTACCTCCCTGGCCAGTACATGAAATTACCGCCTCCCTTTTTTCATCGACATTTAAAAGTTCCTCAAAATATTCCCGCCATCTACCCAATACCTCCAGCTCCCCATCTACTAACTCCCCTACTCTGTTTTTAACTGACAAATCCATTCGTTCCCTAGGCTTTCTTACCTTGTTTATCTCACTCCAAAAATTTTTCTTGTTTTCAGCAAAATTTCTTGACAGAGCCTCTCCCATTCTTTCATCTGCTCTTCTTTTGCACTCTCTCACCACTCTCTTCACCTTTGTTTTACTCTCCATATACTCTGCTCTTCTATTAACACTTCTGTTTTGTAAAAATCTCTCATAAGCTACCTTTTTCTCTTCTATCACACTCTTTACTTCTTCATTCCACCACTCTCCTCTTTCCTCCTGCACCCACCCTCCTATAGCCACAAACTTCTGCCCCACATTCTAATACTGCATTTTTAAAATTATCCCAACTATCTTCAACCCCTCCACTACTCATACTTGCACTAGCCCACCTTTCTGCCAATAGTTGCTTATATCTCACCCTAACTTCCTCCTCCCTTAGTTTATACACTTTTACCTTTCTCTTACTTGCTGTTGCCATTTTCTTTTTGTCCCATCTACCTTTTACTCTAACTGTAGCTACAACTAAATAATGATCCAATATATCCGTTGCCCCTCTATAAACATGTACATCCTCAAGCCTACCCATCAACCTTTTATCCACCAATACATAATCTAACAAACTACTTTCCTTATGTGCTATATCATACCTTGTATATTTATTTATCCTCTTTTTCATAAAATATGTATTACTTATTACCAAACCTCTTTCTACACATAGCTCAATTAATGGCACCCCAAATTTACCTACTACTCCCTCCACAACATTTTGACCCACTTTAGCATTAAGATCCCCAACCACAATTACTCTCTCACTTGGTTCAAAACTCCCCACACACTCACTCAACATTTCCCAAAATCTCTTTCTCTCCTCTACACTTCTCTCTTCTCCAGGTTCATAAACACTTACTATAACCCACTTTTCATATCCAACCTTTATTTTACTCCACATAATCCTTGAATTTATACATTTATATTCCCTCTTGACCTGCCATAACTGATTATTCAACATTATTGCCACTCCTTCTTTAGCTCTAACTCTATTTGAAACCCCTGACCTAATCCCATTTATTTCTCCCCACTGAAACTCTCCTACCCCCTTCATCTTTGTCTCACTTAAAGCCAGGACATCCAGCTTCTTTTCATTCATAACATCTACAATCATCTCTTTCTTATCATTCGCACAACATCCACGCACATTCAATCATCCCACTTTGACGGTTTTCTTCTTTTTCTTTTTAGTAAATCTATACAGGAAAAGGGGTTACTAGCCCATTGTTCCCGGCATTTTAGTTGACTTTTACAACACGCATGGCTTACGGAGGAAAGATTCTTATTCCACTTCCCCATGGATATGAAAGGAAAAGCAATAAGGACAAGAACTATTAAGATAAAATCAAAGAAAACTCAGATGACTGTGTATACATAAACGTGTACATGTATGTGTAGCATGACCTAAGTGTAAGTAGAAGTAGCAAGACGTACCTGAAATCTTGCATGTTTATGAGACAGAAAAAAGACACCAGCAATCCTACCATCATGATAATGCTAATGTGTATCCTATATTAAATGAATGATATACAGTTGAGAAACTAAAAAGTATTTTTAAGCTGGCAATTTTATATTATTATTATTTTTATATTATTATATATTATATTATTATTATATTATTATTATTTTTATTTGGGAAGTTCATGAAGATTATAGAGGGGTCAACCCCTCTTTGTCTCACCTTGATCAAAGGAAACCTGTATACTGTATGTGTAGAGTATGTATATACAGGATGTATAAGGCAGTATTTATGTCGCATAATATTTTTAACACTTCTGAATTTATATTTTTATTGATTATTTTTGTTGCAGTGCCAAGTTTGGCAGGAAGGTGATGTATGTGAACTACTTACATGAACTACAACAACATCTTCACCTTGGTCAGCTTCCCATTCCACAACGTGTTCACCAGTAAGTCACCACTCCCACTCTTACAATTAATTTTAAACCCTAAAGTATTTTTAAATATTTATTTATGTTACTGAAGCACATAATAACCTTGCTGTATTCTACTACAGTGGAACCTCAGTTTTCGTTTTTAACCCTTTCAGGGTCCAAGGCCATTTTTGGAAGGGGTGTGCCAGTGTCCAAGAATTTAAAAAAAAATTATTTTTTCTTATGAAATGGTAGAGAATCTTTTTCTGAAGGTAATAAAACCAAAAGTACGAAATTTGATTGAAATTTGACGAAATTATGCTCTCGCGAATTTTGATGTGTCAGCGATATTTACGCATCGGCGATTTTGCCAACTTTGACTCCCATTTTATGCCAATTACATTATTCCAGTTGACCAAATTCTTAGCTATTTCACTAGTATTTCTTCTATTCTATCGATTGAGCACAAGAAATCGCCCAGTCAACTGTTTCAACTACAAAATAAAGTGATTGGAATTTGGTAATTTAGCCAATTTAACTCAAAGTTCAAAATATTCCAATTTCAAAATAGAGTGCAGAATAAACAATGCAGGCATTCCTGGCACTACACTAACATTTTCTCTGTTCAATAGTTACGTTTTCAGTCTTTACAAATGAATTCCATTTTGATTTTTTATTCACATAATGAATTTTTATTCAAACCAAAAAATGGAAGATTTACTGTTATGCAATATTGTTATAATTGTACAAATAATATCACCACATTTGTGAACGTATATTAGACCCACCAGCTGGCACGTATTAGACGTGTGAGGTCATTTGTTTACTCTTGAACATCAGCAAAAATTAAACATTTCCGCCACTTTGAGCTCAGTTTCAAGCCATTTCCAGTACTAAAACCAATCAAAATCATCTCCATATCTGTAACATATCTTCCATTCTATCAAATGAGACCAAGAAATCGCAAATACAACTATAAAAAGTATACGAGAAAACACTGCAAAGTCGCTGTTTTAATCGAAAATTACGGTTTCAGTTTTTTTTCTCTCATTATGCACTGTGTGCTGCAGGATTTGTTTTATGTGGGGCACACTTACCACATAGATGCATTCTCTCATATCTAGCCCAAATTTACCACTCAAAGCTTATCTGAGTGAGCTGAGCTCATGACGTAGAACTATGGTTTGGACCCAGAACTCAAAGCCGTAGAACTACGGCACGGACCCTGAAAGGGTTAATCCATTCCAGAGAGTCTGACGAAAACCAAATTCAACGAAAACTGAAGCATTATTTCCCATAAGAAATAATGTAAATCCAATTAATTCATTCCAGACACCCAAAAATATTAACAAAAAATACATTTTACAGAGAATAACTATAGTTTTACATACAGAAAACAATTAGAAATAAATATAAAGCACTAATGAAATGGATAAATGAACATTTAAATCACTTTTGCCTTTATTGAAGACTCTTGTTCGTGTATGGAAGACGGCGAGAAGAGGAGAGGGAGGAGAGGTTATTTCTACCACCATCACTACCACCCTCTACCACAGTCACTACCACCATCACTACCACCCTTTACCACCATCACTACCACCCTTTACCACCATCACTACCACCCTTTACCACCATCACTACCACCCTTTACCACCATCACTACCACCCTTTACCACCATCACTACCACCCTTTACCACCATCACTACCACCCTCTACCAGTCACTACCACCATCACTACCACCCTTTACCACCATCACTACCACCCTTTACCACCATCACTACCACCCTCTACTACCATCACTACCACCCTCTACCACCATCACTACCACCCTCTACCACCATCACTACCACCATCACTACCACCATCACTACCACCATCACTACCACCCTCTACCACCATCACTACCACCCTCTACCACCATCACAACCACCCTCTACCACCATCACTACCACCCTCTACTACCATCACTACCACCCTCTACCACCATCACTACCACCCTCTACCACCCTCTACCACCATCACTACCCACCGCACTGGGTAATGTTCACTGACTCAGAATGCGTGCTTGGGATGCTTTGTGTGGGCACGGGCAGGCGGACACGTTCGGTACGGCGGACGAAAACCGAGGTGATGAACGAAAACTGGGACAATATTTTGACAAAAAAAGTCGTTGAAAACTGAATTTGACGGAAATTGGTGCAAACGAAAACCGAGGTTCCACTGTACTATTTTTGTATAGTAATATAATGCTTAAGTAATCATTGTATTTTAAGTAATTAAGTAATTTCTTAATGTTATATACATGAGCAAGCAGTAAACCCAGAAGGACCATACAGCACCTAGGTAATGAGAGGTAAAGAATAAAAAGGCACAATAGCACGATTCTTATAATACACAAATAATCCGCACATATGGGAAAGAAGCTTATAGCAACATTTGAGTCTGACTTGCAGCATTAACTAGTACTACTATTATTACCTCGCTTCACTCCACTCTCCGACTCTTGTACCACTACCACTTCTCTCCCTACCCACTTCTACTGTTACTACTTTCACTACCTGCACTACCTATTCCACTATGTCCACTTCCTCCTTTTTATTTTTCCACTTCTCTTTCTCCGGTTCTGCCTTCCTCGCATGTATTTATACTGGCTTCCTTACCTTTGTTTGTTAGTGTGGCTAATTAATGGTCTGAGTCGGACCAAGACGTCATCATGAGTCTTTCTCTTACGTGTAGGTTATTAGTGGAATGGGAGGTAATAAGGGTTGATCCAAGGAGGAAGTTACAATTCTATGGATCAAGAGATCTTCACTAGCATTAAGACACTTTTTCAAGGGAATTAGGAACTATGTACAGCACTTGAATATTTGCTATAATTTTTGTAGTACAGTGGACCCCTGTATTTCGTACTGCTCCCAACTCGAACAATTATGTAAGTGTATTTTTGGGGGTCTGAGACGGACTAATCTAATTTACATTCGTCCTTATGGGAACAAATTCGTTGAGTAATGGCGCTCGAACAACCTTCTGGAAATAATTATTGATGAAATCTGGGGGTCCACTGTATAACAATTTATCGGTTGTCTTTAAACTACTATAGTAATCTGTTATCTATTATAATTTTCCATATTACTAGAACTGTGCCACTCAAAATTTAAATTGACATTAGGAAGTAAAAACTTTGTATCACAGTCAACTCTTTCCCTCAGACACGATCAGCAACTCCTTGCCAAACTGAAGAGCCTTCCTAAAACTCCTGGTGTGGGCTCCAACAAGCCTTTACCCACACAGCAGTTTGGTGTATCGTTACAATACATCAAAGATGCAAATGATCAGGACCCAATTCCTCCTGTGCTGAAAAATTGCATTACCTTCCTTGATCACCCAGATGGTGAGTATTCTTTGTTATTATTTTTTTATCATTATTATTATTATTATTATTCTTTAGCATATATTTAGGCACTGTTATTAGACCTTCAGTATTTACTGTGAAAATCTTAAATTTAAGTGGATTTTGCATATATTTCCATAGTATGCAAGGAATGGTGCTAGAAAATATCTATAGTTGTCTCGGCTATTTTATCACATCTCAAAATGACAGTAGTTCTAAATATTACTTGTTTGTAGCTCATATTATTATAATCATAGGCCTGGTCATGGACCAGGCTGCAGGGAATCATAGGCCTGGTCATGGACCAGGCTGCAGGGAATCATAGACCTGGTCATGGACCAGGCTGCGGGGAATCATAGGCTTGGTCATGGACCAGGCTGCGGGGAATCATAGGCTTGGTCATGGACCAGGCTGCGGGGAATCATAGACTTGGTCATGGACCAGGCTACAGGGAATCATAGACCTGGTCATGGACCAGGCTGCAGGGAATCATAGGCTTGGTCATGGACCAGGCTGCAGGGAATCATAGACTTGGTCATGGACCAGGCTGCAGGGAATCATAGACCTGGTCATGGACCAGGCTGCAGGGAATCATAGGCTTGGTCATGGACCAGGCTGCGGGGAATCATAGACTTGGTCATGGACCAGGCTACAGGGAATCATAGGCCTGGTCATGGACCAGGCTGCAGGGAATCATTGGCCTGGTCATGGACAAGGCTGCGGGGAATCATAGGCCTGGTCATGGACCAGGCTGCGGGGAATCATAGGCCTGGTCATGGACCAGGCTGCGGGGGCATTGACCCCCAGAACACTCTCCAGATAATGGGGAAGCGCTAAATCAATAGAGGCAACAGTACCTGGGAAATGAGAGGTTATGAGGTTTGATCCAAGAAAGGGGTGAGTAATTCCAATTCCTTGGATCAAGAGTGCTTTACCAGCATCAAGGATTTGCTATTGAAGGAGTAATTGTAAATATTACCTTTCTTTATCTCATACAACTTTGTCGTTCCAGCTCTGGAGACGGAAGGGCTGTTCCGTCGATCTAGTGCAGCAGTCGTGGTAAAAAGCGTACAGGAACGTTTCAATAAAGGCGAAGAAGTGAATTTTGATTTAGACACCGATGTACACACAGCGGCAGTCATCATTAAAACTTTCCTGCGTGAACTGGAAGAGCCATTAATGACCTTTGATCTCTATGATGAGGTTATCCAGTTTCAAAGTTAGTACTGTATAATGTGGAGTTACTAAAAGTATTTGTCAGAGGGCTGAAGAGGGGTTGTTGAGGTGGTTTGGTCATTTAGAGAGAATGGATCAAAGTAGAATGACTTGGAGAGCGTATAAATCTGTAGGGGAAGGAAGGCGGGGTAGGGTCGTCCTAGAAAAGGTTGGAGGAAGGGGTAAAGGAGTATTGTGGGCGAGGGCTTGGACTTCCAGCAAGCATGTGTGAGCGTGTCAGATAGGAGTGAATGGAGACGAATGGTTTTGGGACATGACGATCTGTTGGAGTGTGAGCAGGGTAACATTTTGTGAAGGGATTCAGGGAAACCAGTTAATTGATTTAGTTGGACTTGAGTCCTGGAAATGGGAAGTACAATGCCTGCACTTTAAAGGAGGGGTTTGGGATAGTGACAGCTGGGTGGGACAATTCTCAGCTGTCGTATCTGAGCTCCTCTGCAAAGACAGTGATTATGTATGTGTGTGGTGAAAGTGTTGAATGATGATGAAAGTATTTTCTTTTTGGGGATTTTCTTTCTTTTTGGGTCACCCTGCCTCGGTGGGAGACGGCCGACTTGTTGAAAAAAAAAAAAAAAAAATTCTATTCTCTTGTATACGTACATTGTAACTTCTAATTTTATTTTTACAACACCTGAGAGACTGTATGTATAAGCAATCAATCAATTAGTCATTGCCTTATTAATCTTAAGTTAGTCTTAAGTTTGTCTGAAATGTTCTACATATTAAGGGACTTTCTGCATGCACACCTAAATGCCATTCACCTCTGTACTAACATTGTATCATGCTGAAATAATTGTATTGTAATTTATTATGCATCATTTAGGACCCCAATCGAAATATGTTGTGTTAGGTTAGCATATTTTAAATACAGTACAGTACTATCTATATATATAGGTAGGTAGTAGGTTGGTAGTCAGCAACCACCCAGGGAGGTACTACCGTCCTCCCAAGTGAGTGTAAAACGAAAGCCTGTATTTGATTTACATGATGGTAGGATTGCTGGTGTCTTTTTTCTGTCTCATAAACATGCAAGATTTCAGGTACGTCTTGCTACTTCTGCTTACACTTAGGTCACGCTACACATACATGTACACGTTTATGTATACACACTCATCTGAGTTTTCTTTGATTTTATCTTAATAGTTCTTGTTCTTATTGCTTTTCCTTTCATATCCATGGGGAACTGGAATAAGAATCTTTCCTCCGTAAGCCATGTGTGTTGTAAAAGTCAACTAAAATGCCAGGAACAATGGGCTAGTAACCACCTTTCCTGTATAGCTTACTAAAAAGAAAAAGAAGAAAACCGTCAAAGTGGGATGTTTGAATGTGCGTGGATGTTGTGCGAATGATAAGAAAGAGATGATTGTAGATGTTATGAATGAAAAGAAGCTGGATGTCCTGGCTTTAAGTGAGACAAAGATGAAGGGGGTAGGAGAGTTTCAGTGGGGAGAAATAAATGGGATTAGGTCAGGGGTTTCAAATAGAGATAGAGCTAAAGAAGGAGTGGCAATAATGTTGAATAATCAGTTATGGAAGGTAAAGAGGTAATATAAATGTATAAATTCAAGGATTATGTGGAGTAAAATAAAGGTTGGATATGAAAAGTGGGTTATAGTAAGTGTTTATGAACCTGGAGAAGAGAGAAGTGTAGAGGAGAGAAAGAGATTTTGGGAAATGTTGAGTGAGTGTGTGGGGAGTTTTGAACCAAGTGAGAGAGTAATTGTGGTTGGGGATCTTAATGCTAAAGTGGGTCAAAATGTTGTGGAGGGAGTAGTAGGTAAATTTGGGGTGCCATTAATTGAGCTATGTGTAGAAAGAGGTTTGGTAATAAGTAATACATATTTTATGAAAAAGAGGATAAATAAATATACAAGGTATATGATATAGCACGTAAGGAAAGTAGTTTGTTAGATTATGTATTGGTGGATAAAAGGTTGATGGGTAGGTTTCAGGATGTACATGTTTATAGAGGGGCAATGGATATATCAGATCATTATTTAGTTGTAGCTACAGTTAGAGTAAAAGGTAGATGAGATGGGACAAAAAGAAAATGGCAACAGCAAGTAAGAAAGAGGTAAAAGTGTATAAACTAAGGAAGGAGGAAGTTAGGGTGAGATATAAGCAACTATTGGCAGAAAGGTGGGCTAGTGCAAGTATGAGTAGTGGGGGGGTTGAAGAGAGTTGGGATAGTTTTAAAAATGCAGTATTAGAATGTGGGGCAGAAGTTTGTGGCTATAGGAGGGTAAGTGCAGGAGGAAAGAGGAGTGAGTGGTGGAATGAAGAAGTAAAGGGTGTGATAAAAGAGAAAAAGGTAGCTTATGAGAGGTTTTTACAAAACAGAAGTGTTAATAGAAGAGCAGAGTATATGGAGAGTAAAAGAAAGGTGAAGAAAGTGGTGAGAGAGTGCAAAAGAAGAGCAGATGAAAGAATGGGAGAGGTTCTGTCAAGAAATTTTGCTGAAAACAAGAAAAAAATTTGGAGTGAGATAAACAAGGTAAAAAAGCCTAGGGAACGAATGGATTTGTCAGTTAAAAACAGAGTAGGGGAGTTAGTAGATGGGGAGCTGGAGGTATTGGGTAGATGGCGGGAATATTTTGAGGAACTTTTAAATGTCGATGAAAAAAGGGAGGCGGTAATTTCATGTACTGGCCAGGGAGGAACAACATCGTTTAGGAGTGAAGAAGAGCAGGATGTGAGTGTGGGGGAGGTGCGTGAGGCATTACGTAGAATGAAAGGGGGTAAAACAGCTGGAACTGATGGGATCATGACAGAAATGTTAAAAGCAGGGGGAGATATAGTGTTGGAGTGGTTGGTATTTTTGTTTAATAAATGTATGAAAGAGGGGAAGGTACCTAGGGATTGGCAGAGAGCATGTATAGTTCCTTTATATAAAGGGAAGGGGGATAAAAGAGATTGTAAGAATTATAGGGGAATAAGTTTACTGAGAATACCAGGTAAAGTGTATGGCAGGGTTATTATTGAAAGAATTAGAGGTAAGACAGAGAGTAGGATTGCAGATGAGTAAGGAGGCTTTAGAGTGGGTAGGGGATGTGTAGATCAAGTGTTTACAGTGAAGCATATATGTGAACAGTATTTAGATAAAGGTAGAGAAGTTTTCATTGCATTTATGGATTTAGAAAAGGCATATGATAGAGTGGATAGGGGAGCAATGTGGCAAATGTTGCAAGTGTATGGAATAGGTAGTAAGTTACTGAAGGCTGTAAAGAGTTTTTATGAGGATATTGAGGCTCAGGTTAGGGTGTGTAGGAGAGAGGGAGTTTACTTCCCGGTAAAAGTAGGTCTTAGACAGGGATGTGTAATGTCACCATGGTTGTTTAATATATTTATAGATGGGGTTGTAAAAGAAGTAAATGCTAGGGTGTTGGGGAGAGGGGTGGGATTAAATTATGGGGAATTAAATGCAAAATGGGAGTTGACACAGTTACTTTTTGCTGATGATACTGTGCTTATGGGAGATTCTAAAGAAAAGTTGCAAAGGTTAGTGGACGAGTTTGGGAGGGTGTGTAAAGGTAGAAAGTTGAAAGTGAACATAGATATGAGTAAGGTGATGAGGGTATCAAGCAATTTAAATAAAGAAAAATTGGATATCACATTGGAGAGAGGAATTATGGAAGAAGTGAATGTTTTCAGATATTTGGGAGTTGACTTGTCAGCAGATGGGTTTATGAAGGATGAGGTTAACCATAGAATTGATGATGGAAAAAAGGTGAGTGGTGTGTTGAGGTATCTGTGGAGACAAAAAACGTTATCCATGGAGGCAAAAAGGGAATGTACGAAAGTATAGTTGTACCAATACTCTTATATGGGTGTGAAGCATGGGTTGCAAATGCTGCAGCGAGGAGGCGGCTGGAGGCAGTGGAGATGTCCTGTCTGAGGGCAATGTGTGGTGTAAATATTATGCACAAAATTTGGAGTGTGGAAATTAGGAGGAGGTGTGGAGTTACTGAAAGTATTTGTCAGAGGGCTGAAGAGGGGTTGTTGAGGTGGTTTGGGCATTTAGAGAGAATGGATCAAAGTAGAATGACTTGGAGAGCGTATAAATCTGTAGGGGAAGGAAGGCGGGGTAGGGGTCGTCCTCGAAAAGGTTGGAGGAGGGTAAAGGAGGTTTTGTGGGCGAGGGCTTGGACTTCCAGCAAGCATGTGTGAGCGTGTTAGATAGGAGTGAATGGAGACAAATGGTTTTTGGGACCTGACGAGATGTTGGAGTGTGAGCAGGGTAACATTTTGTGAAGGGATTCAGGGAAACCAGTTAATTGATTTAGTTGGACTTGAGTCCTGGAAATGGGAAGTACAATGCCTGCACTTTAAAGGAGGGTTTTGGAATATTGGCAGTTTGGAGCGACTTCTAAACTGTTGTATTCTGAGCTCCTCTGCAAAGACAGTGATTATGTATGAGTGTGGTGAAAGTGTTGAATGATGATGAAAGTATTTTCTTTTTGGGTCACCCTGCCTCGGTGGTCACCCTGCCTTGGTGGGAGACGGCCGACTTGTTGAAAAAAACAAAAATAATAATTTGTAGATTTGTTTAATAGAGCTTATCTTGTGTTAAGTGAGGGAGGTGGAGCAGCAGCAGCAGTATCTTGTGTTAAGTGAGGGAGGTGGAGCAGCAGCAGCAGTATCTTGTGTTAAGTGAGGGAGGTGGAGCAGTAGCAGCAGTATCTTGTGTTGAGTGAGGGAGGTGGAGCAGTAGCAGCAGTATCTTGTGTTAAGTGAGGGAGGTGGAGCAGTAGCAGCAGTATCTTGTGTTAAGTGAGGGAGGTGGAGCAGCAGCAGCAGTATCTTGTGTTAAGTGAGGGAGGTGGAGCAGCAGCAGCAGCAGCAGTATCTTATGTTAAGTGAGGGAGGTGGAGCAGCAGCAGCAGTAAACAAGACTTTCTATACTATATTTCATTTTACCTATTTAGTTTATTTTTGTTGCATAGGAATACAGCACAAATACATTGTTTTGTAAGGCCTGATCACTTATTAGTGAACAAGACTAATTTGCAACATGTTATCTTTATTACCCAAACATTTTACTTGGACAGTAAGCTTCTTCATTTTAATACAGAGGTGACTAATGTATTAGAGACAGTGAAGAAGAGAGTTCAGAGGTTTAAAGTCCCTCAGTCTTGATTGAAATGGGCAGGTCAATTTTGAAGTGTGATTCAGTCCCTTAGCTTTGATAGAAGTTGTTCAATTCCATGGTAATGATCACTGAAGTAGAGGTGGAGCTTATGAAGTGGATCAGAAGTGAGGTGAGGCAGTTGAAGATGGCATCACTGGAGGCAGGACCCACAAACAGGCCTACTGGAAAAAAAAAATGTTGGTTTGTCTGCATTTTTTTATATTTATGTGAATTGTTATAGCTGTGTGGGTCATTTAGTGCAGGGAATGTTGGAGGCTGAATCTCATAACATATTAAGCATACACAATACCTTCAAAGATGCTTCAAGATAATTATCACTACACTTTGTGTGTTAATTGAAATCTTTTCATTACAGCACTCAGTTTTTTCTTTTTTTGTCTTCTGTAACCTTCCACCATTATATATATTAGATAATTAATTTATAATTTCAGGTCTTAATAAGAGTGATCGTCTAACTACTATCAAACAGATAATATTGGAAAAGTTACCAGAGGATAACTACCTCGTATTAAAGTTCCTCACAAACTTCTTAGCAAAGGTGAGTAAACAAAATTAACTACTGACCAGTTAGTTTGATAGCTTTATTATAGTAGTAGTCAAGATTACAGTGGTGCATATTAAAATTTGTTGTAGCCAAGAAAGGCAGGGTAGGGGTTGGAGGCAAGGGGTAAAGGAGGTTATGTGTGTGAGGGGCTTAGACTTCCAGCAAGCATGCGTGAGCATGTTAGATAGGAGCGAGTGGAGGCAAATGGTTTTTATGACTTGACATGCTGTTGAAGTGTGAGCAAAGTAACATTTATAAAAGGAATTCAGGGAAACCAGTTAGGCAGACTAGGGTCCTGGAAGTGGGAAGTGCAATGCCTGCACTTTAAAGGAGAGGTTTGGGATATTTGCTGTTTGGAGTGACATCTGAACTGTTATATCTGCATGCCTCTGCAAAGACAGTGATTATGTGTGAATGTGTTTATTTTTTGGGTCACCCTGCCTCGGTGGGATACGGCCAGCAAGTTGAAAGCAAGTTGAAAAAAAAATTATAGGTTGGTGGATGAATTTGGGATGGCATTTCAAAATAAGAAATTTAAGGTGAATATAGAAAAGAGTAGGCAGTGATAGACCAGATATCAGATTAGAGAGAGGGAAGGAGTATAGAAGTGGATGTATTTAGATATTTGGAGTAAACATGTCTGAAATTCCATGGGGAAGTAGAAAAGAATTCTTCCTTCATAAGCTGTGCATGTTGAAAGAAGCAACTAAAATGCCAGAGCAAGGTGCTAGTAACCCCTTCTGTATAGATGCCAGAGCAAGGTGCTAGTAACCCCTTCTGTATAGATGCCAGAGCAAGGTGCTAGTAACCCCTTCTGTACAGATGCCAGAGCAAGGTGCTAGTAACCCCTTCTGTACAGATGCCAGAGCAAGGTGCTAGTAACCCCTTCTGTATAGATGCCAGAGCAAGGTGCTAGTAACCCCTTCTGTACAGATGCCAGAGCAAGGTGCTAGTAACCCCTTTTCCTGTATAGATGCCAGAGCAAGGTGCTAGTAACCCCTTCTCCTGTATAGATGCCAGAGCAAGGTGCTAGTAACTCCTTCTCCTGTATAAATTACTGAATTTAAAAAGAAAAACTTTTGTTTTTCTTTTTTAGATCACCCTGCCTTGGTGGGATATGGCCAGTTCATTGAAAAAAAAAATGTATGAAAGATGGGGTGAACCATAGAATGGATGAGGAAAAGTGGGTGGTGTATTGAAGCATGTGTGTAATTATTATTATAATCAAGGGGAAGCGCTAAACCCGTAGGATTATACAGTGCCTGTGGGGGATGGATGTGGAAGGTATTCAGACTTAATTCAGGGAACTGGAGCACAGATCCAATTCCCTAGATCAAGAGCCCCTCACCAGCATCAAGGAACCTTCCTTGAGGGGCATGTGTGTAAAGAAAGCTTATCTATGGAGGCAAAAATAGGGTATGTGCCAGTATTGTGTAACAAACACTTTATTGTAGGTGTGAGGCATGGGCTGCAAATGCTGCCACAAAAAAAGTAGGGTAGAAGAAAGGTAGATGTCATGTTTGAGAGCAATGAGTAGTGTAAATATTACGCAGAGAATTCAGAGCACAGGAATTAAAAGGAAATGTTGGTCACCAAGGTTGTTGAGGTAGTTTGGTCATGTAGAGGATGATGAAGGATAGGATGTATAAATGTAAGGTAGAGTGTAGGAGATGTAGGGGTCATCCCAGAAATGGACAGAGGGGAGAGTAAAGGCTTTGAGCATCTAGTATTCTTTTGTGGCCATGTTACATAGGAGTGAATGGAGACAGGCGATGTTTAATGAATATGCTGTTGAAGTGCAAACAAGGTAACACTGAAGGGATTCAGGAAAACTGGTTAGCTGGACTTGAGTTCTGGTAATGGGAAGGGCAGTGCCTTCACTCTAGATGTTGGAGGGGGGTATTTGTTGATTGTGATATACCTTTACCTTTATACCTTTGAAGAGTTTCGAGAGTTTAGCTATTCTCGGAGCCCGGCCATGGGCCAGGCTGTTGCTGCTGGAGGTCCGCTGCCCCACATATCACATAGCACACTTGTGGCAAGACAGTGATTGAATGAATGATGGTGAATGTTTCCATTATTGGGTCACCCTGCCTTGTGAGAGGCCATCAAAGTAAAAAAAAATGTGTAGTTGAAAAAAATGTAAATTGGAAATATTTAACCTGTCAAATGCAGTTACCTATATAACAGATGTGCTACAGTATTAGAGGGAGGAATTTATGTACTTGTCTCCTTTTGTAAATGGCTGTTAAAATCATAAAATGCATATGCTTTTGTTGCAGCACAGTTTTAGTAATTATTATTATAATAATAAGGAAGTGCTACTACTATTAGGTAGTAGGTTGGTAGACAGCAACCACCCAGGGAGGTACTACCGTCCTGCCAGGTGACTGTGAAACAGAAACCTGAAACTGTTTTACATGATGGTAGGATTGCTGGTGTCTTTTTTCTGTCTCATAAACACGCTGGATAACAGGTATATCTAGCTACTTCTACTTACACTTTAGGTCACACTACACTGGCATACACATGCATATATATATACATACACACATCTAGGTTTTTTCTTCTTTTTCTTAATAGCTCTTGTTCTTTATTTTCTCTATTGTCCATGGGGAAGTGGAAAAGAATCTTTCCTCCGTAAGCCATGCGTGTCGTATGAGGCGACTAAGATGCCGGGAGCAATGGGCTAGTAACCCCTTCTCCTGTACAAATATACTAAAAACGAGAAGAAGAAAAACTTTATAAAATTGGGTTGTCTGAATGTGCGTGGATGTAGTGCGGATGATAAGAAAGAGATGATTGCCGATGTTATGAATGAAAAGAAGTTGGATGTCCTGGCCCTAAGCGAAACAAAGCTGAAGGGGTAGGCGAGTTTCAGTGGGGAGAAATAAATGGGATTAAGTCAGGAGTATCTGAGAGAGTTAGAGCTAAGGAAGGGTAGCAATAATGTTGAAGGATCAGTTATGGAAGGAAAAGAGGGAATATAAATGTGTAAATTCAAGGATTATGTGGATTAAAATAAGGGTCGGATGCGAAAAGTGGGTCATAATAAGCGTGTATGCACCTGGAGAAGAGAGGAGTGTAGAGGAGAGAGAGAGATTTTGGGAGATGTTAAGCGAATGTATAGGAACTTTTGAACCAAATGAGAGAGTAATTGTGGTAGGGGACCTAAATGCTAAAGTGGGAGAAACATGCAGAGAGGTGTAGTAGGTAAGTTTGGGGTGCCAGGTGTAAATGATAATGGGAGCCCTTTGATTGAACTTTGTATAGAAAGGGGTTTAGTTATAGGTAATACATATTTTAAGAAAAAGAGGATAAATAAGTATACAAGATATGATGTAGGGCGTAATGACAGTAGTTTGTTGGACTATGTATTGGTAGATAAAAGACTGTTGAGTAGACTTCAGGATGTGCATGTTTATAGAGGGGCTACAGATATATCAGATCACTTTTTAGTTATAGCTACAGTGGGAGTAAAAGGTAGATGGGATACAAGGAAAATAGAATCAGTAAGTAAAAGAGAGGTGAAGGTTTATAAACTAAAAGAGGAGGCAGTTAGGGTAAGATATAAACAACTATTGGAGGATAGATGGGCTAGTGAGAGTGTAGGCAATGGGGTCGAAAATGTATGGGGTAGATTTAAAAATGTAGTGTTAGAGTGTTCAGCAGAAGTTTGTGGTTACAGGCGAGTGGGTGCAGGAGGGAAGAGGAGCGATTGGTGGAATGATGATGTAAAGAGAGTAGTAAGGGAGAAAAAGTTAGCATATGAGAGGTTTTTACAAAGTAGAAGTGATGCAAGGAGGGAAGAGTATATGGAGAGAAAAAGAGAGGTTAAAAGAGTGGTGAAGCAATGTAAAAAGAGAGCAGATGAGAGAGTGGGTGAGATGTTATCAGCAAATTTTGTTGAAAATAAGAAAAAGTTTTGGAATGAGATTAATAAGTTGAGGAAGCCTAGAGAACAAATGGATTTGACAGTTAAAAATAGGAGAGGAGAGTTATTAAATGGAGAGTTAGAGGTATCGGGAAGATGGAGAGAATATTTTGAGGATTTGTTAAATGTTGATGAAGACAGGAAGCTGTGATTTTGTGTGTAGGGCAAGGAGGAATAACATCTTGTAGGAGTGTGGAAGAGCCAGTTGTGGGTGTAGGGAAGTTCGTGAGGCAGTGGGTAGAATGAAAGGGGTAAGGCAGCTGGGATTGATGGGATAAAGATAGAAATGTTAAAAGCAGGTGGGGATATAATTTTGGAGTGGTTGGTGCTATTATTTAATAAATGTATGGAAGAGGGTAAGGTACCTAGGGATTGGCAGAGAGCGTGTATTGTTCCTTTGTATAAAGGCAAAGGGGACAAAAGAGAGTGCAAAAATTATAGGGGAATAAGTCTGTTGAGTGTACCTGGTAAAGTGTATGGTAGAGTTATTATTGAAAGAATTAAGAGTAAAACAGAAAGCAGGATAGCAGATGAACAAGGGGCTTTAGGAAAGGTAGGGGGTGTGTAGACCAAGTGTTTACAGTGAAACATATAGGTGAACAGTATTTGGATAAGGGTAAAGATGTTTTTGTGGCATTTATGGATTTGGAAAAGGCGTATGATAGGGTAGATAGGGGCAATGTGGCAGATGTTGCAGGTGTATGGAATAGGAGGAAGGTTACTGAAAGCAGTGAAGAGTTTTTATGAGGATAGTGAGGCTCAGGTTAGAGTGTGTAGGAGGGAAGGGACTATTTCCCAGTAAAAGTGGGCCTTAGACAAGGATGTGTGATGTCACCGTGGTTGTTCAATATATTTATAGATGGGGTTGTAAGAGAAGTGAATGCGAGGGTCTTGGCAAGAGGTGTTGGGCTAAAAGATAAAGAAGCAAATACAAAGTGGGAGTTGTCACAGTTGCTTTTTGCTGATGACACTGTGCTTTGGGAGATTCTGAAGAGAAGCTGCAGAGGTTGGTGGATGAATTTGGTAGGGTGTGTAAAAGAAGAAAATTGAAAGTGAATATAGGAAAGAGTAAGGTGATGAGGATAACAAAAAGAATAGGTGACGAAAGATTGGATATCAGATTGGAGGGAGAGAGTATGGAGGAGGTGAATGTATTCAGATATTTGGGAGTGGACATGTCGGCGGATGGGTCTATGAAGGATGAGGTGAATCATAGAATTGATGAGGGGAAAAGGGTGAGTGGAGCACTTGAGTCTGTGGAGACAAAGAACCTTGTCTATGGAAGTAAAGAGGGAATGTATGAGAGTATAGTTATACCAACGCTCTTATATGGGTGTGAAGCATGGGTGATGAATGTTGCAACGAGGAGAAGGCTGGAGGCAGTGGAGATGTCATGTCTGAGGTCAATGTGTGTGTGAATATAATGCAGAGAATTCGGAGTTTGGAAATTAGGAGGAGGTGCGGGATTACCAAAACGATTGTCCAGAGAGCTGAGGAGGGGTTGTTGAGGTGGTTTGGACATGTAGAGAGAATGGAACGAGACAGAGTGACTTCGAGAGTGTATAAATCTGTAGTGGAGGGAAGGCGGGGTAGGGTCGGCCTAGGAAAGGTTGGAGGGAGGGGTAAAGGAAGTTTTGTGTGCGAGGGCTTGGACTTCCAGCAAGCATGTGTGAGCGTATTTGATAGGAGTGAATGGAGGCATATGGTTTTTAATACTTGACGTGCTGTTGGAGTGTGAGCAAAGTAACATTTATGAAGGGATTCAGGGAAACCGGCAGGCCGGACTTGAGTTCTGGAGATGGGAAGTACAGTGCCGGCACTCTGAAGGAGGGGTGTTAATGTTGCAGTTTTATAACTGTAGTGTAAAGCACCCTTCTGGCAAGACAGTGATGGAGTGAATGATGATGAAAGTTTTTCTTTTTCGGGCCACCCTGCCTTGGTGGGAATCGGCCGATGTGTTAATAAAAAAAAAAAATAAGGAAGTGCTAAACCAGTATGGTTTACAGTTTTGGTAAACAATGCAGTGAGGTTTTTGTTGGTACAACATTCACATATATGGGTTTTATCAAGTACACACAGCAATGAGAAAAGTGACAGCTTGTATTGGGCATAAAGGGTGGGTGGTCAGTGTGGGTCAGTAGTCCTCTTACAGTGCAACTACTCATCATACATATTGACTGGTCCATGCTAGGCATGTCCTAATCAAATCCTCCCTTCTCACTCATGTATTTGTCCAACCTACACCTGACCACTTGCCCTGGATGCCCTTTACAAGTTGTAATTTCCTCATTTTTCTATGTACAGTGGACCCCCGGATTACGTGATTAATCCGTTCCAGAGGGCTTAACTTAAACCGAATATTACAAATAAATAAGCATTTGTAATAAACGACTGTTTGGGATACTAAGTAAAATCTCATATTTTCAATATTTATTATATTATATTAATATAAAAACATATACTCTGAATAAAAACAAAAAAAACGAAAGCCTGTAATTGTTTTACATGATGGTAGGATTGCTGGTGTCTTTTTTCTGTCTCATAAACATGCAAGATTTCAGGTACATCTTGCTACTTCTACTTACACTTAGGTCACACTACACATTCATGTACAAGCATATATACACACCTCTCTGGGTTTTCTTCTATTTTCTTACTAGTTCTTGTTCTTATTTTCTCTTATCTCCATGGGGAAGTGGAACAGAGTTCTTCCTCCGTGGGCCATGCGTGTCGTAGGGGGCGGCTGACATGCTGGGAGCGGGGGGCTGGTGACCCCTTCTCCTGTATATGTTACTGGGTGTAAAGGGAGAAACTTTCGTTTTTCCTTTTGGGCTGCCCTGCCTCGGTGGGAGGCGGCCGACGTGTTGAAAGAAAGAAAGAATTGTAATATTTGTTAGTTTGGATTGTAAATATCATTGAACATGCCTCCATTTACATATACACAGTTTGAAAGAATTTAAAAAAAAATTATAACTTGTTTGGCTAAATATTGCTTTTTTTTTTCTTAACTATAGCCTTTGACCAGGGTGCTGTAGTAACACTCTTAAAACTGGTCACAGGTAAAGAATAAAATACTTTTGTTATGGCATAATGGTTTTCCAGGTGTTCGAATTTGTTATTCATGAATGGGTTTACAGTAGACTCCTGTATCCATGGTTTCAGCTTCCGAAGTTTCAGTTATCCGCAGTTTACTGTGGCCCAAAAATATTAAATGGAAAATTCCATTTCATAAGTTTCAAATGTATTTAAACTGTGTGTGTACAAGATATTTTTCATTGCTCCATCATCCCTTGAGGGTTAAGCCAAAAACATCAGAATCCCATTCATTAGAGAACAAGAGAGAGAGAGAGAACAAGAGAGAGAGAGAGAGAACAAGAGAGAGAGAAAGAGAGAGAACAAGAGAGAGAGAGAGAGAGAGAACAAGTACAGTGGAACCTCGAGTTTCGGCCATAATTCGATCCAGGAGGCTGTTCAAGTGCCGTTACTGAACGAATTTGTTCCCATAAGGAATAATGTAAATTAGATTAGTCTGTTTCAGACCCCAAAAATACACTTACAAAAGCACTTACAATAATACACTTACATAATTGTTCGAGTTGGGAGGTGGCCGAAACTCGGGGTACCACTGTATAATAATGTACAATGTATTTTATTATTTAATGTTGGCAATGTCTTATTCTCCATGGGGAAGTGGAACAGAATTCTTCCTCCGTAAGCCATGCGTGTCGTAAGAGGCGACTAAAATGCCAGGAGCAAGGGGCTAGTAACCCCTTCTCCTGTATATATTACTAAATGTAAAAGGAGAAACTTTCGTTTTTCCTTTTGGGCCACCCTGCCTCGGTGGGAAACGGCCGACATGTTGAAAGAAGAAAGAAAAGAATCTTATAATTTGTGTAAAAACATATTTACACAAAATCACAGTACAAGATAAAAGTCACAAGTAAAATCATATACTTAGAGCAATGTCAAGTCGCTGCCGTCTACAAGTGTCACGCAGGACACTACCACACCTTGTCATGATACGCCTTCTCCACCGTGTCCTCAGACACCCTTGTCTCTGTCTTATGGCACGCCTACGGGGTTCCACGACACCCGTTCTCCCTGTGCCATAAGACTCTATCGCTGTGTCACACGACACCTTCTCTGTGCCACATGGCACGCCCCCTGTATCATGAACTCATTCTCTAGTAAAGCCTTTGCACCGCGTTATGACATACCCCAAATACACGACTCAACCTGTGTCGTGCCACCGTCACAAGCTCTCTCTGACTACACCACTAAATACCTTGACACTTCAGGTAACATTACCAGTGTCACACAAGACAACCAGTGTCACACAAAACACTTCAGGTACATAATTTCAGGTACATAGTCGCAGGTACGATGAAAGCCAGTGGGTAATTCTGGTGACCAGACTTGCCGCTCTCCTCATAGTGTCCTCATATCAAGCAGGAAGAGAACACCAACACTGTACTTGGCCTTGCAAACATCACAAGTACAAGCTGCTTTCGAGTAACACGATCTAGAGAGGATAGAGCTTCCAGTTCTCTCAGCACTGTAGACCTGTCACCAGCACCACACTGCGAAAGTCTGCAACTCTCAAGCAGGTCTGCCTGGCGAACTCCAGTAGTGTATCAGGGAGCTGGTGAACTCTCCAGTGTTGAATATGGGAGTCTCTCGCTGACACTCTCCAGCAGTGTATATGGGAGAGTCTCGTACACTCCCTAGGTGTATCAGGGAGCTGGTGAACTCTCCAGTGTTGTATATAAGAGAGTCTCGTTAGCACTGTCAGTCAAGCCGGCCCGGCAGTCAAACATCAGGTCTGATGACGTAACCCCTTGACTGCGACCGGTAAGGTAACTACCTAACAACCATTGTTAGGTAGGGGGCCGTAACACCGAATATACAACTTAATCCGAATCTGTTTTCCCCATAAGAAATAATGGAAATTCAATTAATCTGTTTCAGACACCCAAAAGTATTAAAATAAATATTGTTTACACATTAACTTACACAGTACATGTATATATAAATTACCACTAATAAATAAAACAGTATAGTAACTTAACACTTACCTTTATTGAAGAGTTGTTGATGTGTGGAAGATGGAAGGAGGGGGGAAGAAGGAGTATGCTAGTGTTTGGAAGGGCAATCCCCTTCCATTAACACTGCAGGTACCAAGTTCTTTTCTGGGGTTACTGTCCTTTTTCTTTTAATGGCACTAGGACCAGCTTGAGAGTCACTGGACCCCTCTCTAACCAAAAATCTGTCCAGGGAGCTCTGTGTCTGGCATTTCTATAAAACATCCCTGAAATGGGACACCACATTGTCATTGTACATGTTGCCAGCACGGCCTGCAACAGCTTTGTTAGGATGAAAATCATCCATAAAGCCTTGCACATCAGTCCATTTGGCACAGATCTCCATAATCCTTGAAGAAGGCACCATCTTCCATCTCTCTTCCTCCTCCTCCTCTGGACCATTTTCCTGAACTGTGGTCTGTTGCTGTTGCAGATGAAGCTCTTGCAGATCTGCAGTAGTTATCTCTTCATTGTCCTCCTCCACCAACTCTTCCACATCCTCACTACTAACCTCCAACCCCATGGACTTCCCCAGTGCCACAATTGCTTCCACAACAGGCTCAGGGTCCTGAGGCTCATCCCCTAAACCTTCAAAATCCCTCTCTGGGACACAGTCTGGCCACAATTTTCTCCAGGCAGAAAACAAAGTCCTGGTAGTCACTCCATCCCAAGCCTTACCTATAAGGTTTATGCAATGGAGGATAGTGAAGTGATCTTTCCAAAACTCTTTTAGGATCAATTTAGTGTCTGAGGTCACATCAAAGCACTTTTGAAACATTGCTTTGGTGTAGAGTTTTTTAAAGTTTGAAATGACCTGCTGCGTCCAGGATGAATGACTTATTCCGAGCAGATCAACGTACAGTCATCCCTTGGTTTTCGCGTTTAATCTGTTCCAGATGGATCAACTAAAACCAAAATCGGCGAAAACCAAAACTATTTTCCCCATAAGAAATAATGGAAATTCAATTAATCCGTTCCAGAAACCCAGATGTTTGGAAAAAAAATTTGGGGGGCCTTAAAGATAGATTTACATGCACAAATGAATGAACTCTATGTGGCACTTACCTTTATTGAAGACTGATGTTGCTGGATGGAAGAGAGGGAGGAGGGGAGAGGGAAGAGAGGCTATTGTTTGGAAGGGGAATCCCCTTCCATAAGGAATTTAGTACCAAGTCCTTATCCGGGGTCACTTCCCTGCATGCCTGCTACACTCCCTCCCTGCCTGCTACACTCTCTCCCTGCCTGCTACACTCCCTCCCTGCCTGCTACACTCCCTCCCTGCCTGCTACACTCCCTCCCTGCCTGCTACACTCCCTCCCTGCCTGCTACACTCCCTGCATACCTGCTACACTCCCTGCATACATGCTACACTCCCTGCATACATGTTACACTCCCTGCATACCTGCTACACTCCCTGCATACCTGTTACACTCCCTGCATACATGCTACACTCCCTGCATTCATGCTACACTCTCTGCATACATGTTACACTCCCTGCATACCTGCTACACTCCCTGCATTCATGCTACACTCCCTGCATACATGTTACATTCCCTGCATACCTGCTACACTCCCTGCATACCTGCTACACTCCCTGCATACCTGCTAAACTCCCTGCATACATGCTACACTCCCTGCATACATGCTACACTCCCTGCATACAGGCTACACTCCCTGCATGCCTGCTACACTCTTAAACTCCATCGTGTTTCTCACTTTCTTTACCAAAGGACTGGCACTAGGAGCTTTCTTTGGGGCCATAGTAGCTTATTTAGTAGTCACAATAATCAAGGGCCAAAAACAATGAATTGTTAATAAATGTTTTGTATGAACTCCTGGGGTGATGTTCACTCAAGCATAAACAATGCTAGACTGCGTGACAATGTGCGTGGGAGGTGCATGGGTGGCAGGCCTATGGCCTTTGTATGTGCGCGGCACTGGTGTACAGGTTCCGTATCATCGGCGAAAAGTGAGACAATTTTTCTACGAAAAAAGTGATCGAAAACCAAAATCGGCGAAAACTGAGACAATCGAAAACCAAGGGATGACTGTATATACTGAACCAATATTTTTATGGAAAAAGGTAACATTTTCCGAATTTAATGTAATCCGACGCCAACGTAATCCGGGGGTCCACTGTACTTTATAAATCTCATGGATGGAATATTGTACCACTAGACTTCACTGCATTGGGTGTTTTACTTACCATGTGTCAGCATTATGCCCTTATTCAGTATATAACAAAGTTTGGATTAGAAAATGAGTTTAACATTAATTAAAGTTTTCATTTTCTTAGTCTCGTTGTAAGGTTACTATTGAGTACATTGTAGAGAGGGGTAACTGTGCACTGCCTAAAGAAACAAAGCCATACTTGGTATTTTATAAGATGGTTGGTTAGGGTTAAGCAGATGTAGTAACATTGTATACAGTGAGAGATAATGTCAGATGTGTTAATAACTTATTGTACTATGGAGGTGTAGACCTCTTAGTACCAAGATAGAGATCGTCATCTTATATATGCACCAAGAGATGTACATCTCAGTGTATATACAGCAAGAGGTGTATATTTGATGAGTAAGATGTGTGTAACACTAAGGTAGGTATACGTATTGGCAAAATCTTTTGCCTGCATAGCAGGCTTCATCAGTCAAATACAGAGATGGCTACTGGAGACAGTAGAATAAGATACAGTGGACCCCCGCTATTCGAACGGCTCGGCATGCAAACAAATCGTCATTAGAACAAGAAAATCGATATCGTCATGCGAACAAAATATCGCGAGTCGAACGAATGCATCCGTGACCTGTCCGCCCAGGCGCTTGGGTGCCTCACCGCACAGGCGTGGAGAGCCAGTCCCGCGTTGTTTACACTCGAGAGAACAATACCCTGCACGCTCCTCCAGATATTTTACACAATTATAATTTTTTGGAGTTTGTTCATTAAGTGCGACTGTGAAATAAGCTACCATGGGTCCCAAGAATGTTCCTAGTGGTACCCCTAGGATGAAGAAAGTGAGAAACACCGTAGACACAAAGAAGGAAATAATACAAAAATACGAGAGTGGTGTACGAATGTGTGAGCTTGCCAGGATGTATGGCAAAAACAGGTCAACTATCGCTTCTATCCTGCTTAACCCTTTAGCGGTCGGTGCCGTACTAGTACGTTTTACGAGCAGGGGTTGGTGCTGTACTAGTACGTGTAAATTCTAGCGGCCTCAAATTAAGTGGGAAACAGCTGTAGCCCTACATGTGAAAGAATGGGTCTATGTGGTCAGTGTGCGCAGTATAAAAAAAATCCTGCACCACACACTGCATAATGAGAAAAAAAAACTCGGACCGTTTTTTTCGTTTAAAACAGCGACTTTGCAGTCTATTTTCGAATGGTATTTATTGATGTATTCTCGTTTTCGTGGTCTAATGTGATAGAATGGAAGATATATTACAGAAATAGAGATAATTTTGATTGGTTTGACAATGACAAGTACCTTGAAATTGAGCTCAAAGTAGCGAAAATGTTCAATTTTCGCCGATGTTCAAGAGTAAACAAATCACACAATGCGTCCAATACACATCAACTGGCGAGTCTAATATTCTTGCACAAGTGTGCTGATATTTATACCATTTTTACAATGATGCAGTTGTATACATAACAGTAAATCTTCTATTTTTTGTGAGAATAAAAATTCAAAATGGAAAGCAAAAGTAATGTAAGAGGGGACTGGAGACATGACTAATGAACAGAGATGTTATTTTAGTGCCAGGACTGTCTGCCTTGTTTATTCTGGACCCTATTTTGAAATTGGCATTGTTTGAAATTTGTGTGAAATTGGCCAAATTGTCATTTTCTGACCACTATTTTGGGTAGTTGAAATTGGTAAATAGGCGATTTCTTGTACTCAATCTATAGAACAAATGGAGTTCTAGCGAAATAGCTATGATTTTAGTGGACTGGAACATTGGAATTGGCCAAAAATAGGGCTCAAAGTGGGTGAAATCGCCGATGCGTAAACATCTTCGAGACCGATAACTTCGCGAGAGCATAATTCCGTAAGTTTTCATTCAAATTTCAAACTTTTGGTTTCGTTATGATCGGAAAAAGATTCTCTATCATTTCATAAGAAAAAAATATTTTTTTTTTTTTTCCAAAAAAAATTTGACCCTGAGAACGTGTTTCCGAGAAGGCCTGTCGACCCCCAAAGGGTTAAGAAGGAACAAATTAAGGAAGCTGATGTTGCAAAAGGTGTTACTGTGCGAGCCAAAACTAGACCACAAATAATTGAAGAGATTGAGAAGTTGTTGCTGGTGTTGATCAAGGATAAAGAGTTGGTGGGTGATAGTGTGTCAGAGTCAATTATTTGTGAAAAGGCAAGGAAGTTGAATGCCGATCTTGCAAAGAAAATGCCTGCAACCAGTGTTGATTGTAATGGTAGTGAATTTAAAGCCAGCAAAGGCTGGTTTGAGAGATTTAAAAATCGTAGTGGCATACATAATGTGGTAAGGCATGGTGAGGCTGCCAGTTCAGACAAACGTGCAGCTGAAAAAATCATAAACGAGTTTCAGGACTGAAAAATTGAAACCTGAACAAGTGTTCAATTACTCAGGAGGAAAAGGCACTGCCAGGACACAAGCCTATGAAAGACAGGCTAACTCTCATGATGTGTAGTAATGCTAGTGGGGATTTTAAATTGAAGCCTTTACTAGTGTATCACTCAGAAAATCCAAGAGTGTTCAAGAAACACAATGTCATCAAAAATAGATTGTGTGTCTTGTGGAGAGCTAGTCAGAATGCATGGGTCACAAAGCAACTTTTCAGTGACTGGATCCATGAAGTGTTTGGCCCCAGTGTGAAAAAATACCTACAGGAAAAGGGTTTGGACAAAAAGTGCCTCTTGTTGCTGGACAATGCTCCTTCACATCCTCAAAACATGGAAGACCTACTGTGTGAAGACTTCACATTTATAAAACTGAAGTTCTTGCCTCCTAACACCACTCCTCTCCTCCAGCCCATGGACCAGCAGGTCATCTCTAACTTCAAAAAACTCTACACAAAAGCAGTGTTTGAAAAGTGCTTTGAAATGACCTCGGACACTGAATTGACCCTTAGAGAGTTCTGGAAGTATCACTTCAATATCTACAGGTGCATAGGCCTTATAGGTAAGGCTTGGGAGGGAGTGACTTCAAGGACTTTGAACTCTGCTTGGACACCATTGTGGCCAGGTTGTGTCCAACAGAGGGATTTTGAAGGGTTTGAGGCTGACCCTGACGACCCTGTGCCTGTTGTGGACTCTATTGTGGAATTGGGCAAGTCCCTGGGGTTGGAGGTGAGTGGCAAGGATGTGGAAGAGTTAGTGCAGGGCCACGGGGTAGAGCTAACAACTGAAGAGCTGCAACAGCTGGAAATGGAAGAGCATAAGACCAGATTTGAGGCTATTGATTCATGGGAGGAGGAGGAGGAAGAGGGACTGAAGAAGGTGCCTTCTTCAGAGATTAAGGAGATGTGCACAGTGTGGAAAAGGTTGCAAAGTTTTGTTGAAAAATACCACCCTGAGCAAGCTCAAACAAGCCATAACAGCAGCATGTTCAGTGACCAAACAATGTCCTACTTCAGGAACATGTTAAAGAGGCACCAGAAACAGAGGACTGTGGACAGTTATTTTGTTAAAGTGTCCAGTGACTCTCAAGATGGTCCTAGTGGGATTAAAAGACAAAGAAAAGAATTAACCCCAGATAGGGCTTTGATACCTGAAGTCCTTTTGGAGGGAGATTCCCCTTCCAAACAATAACCCCTCCATCCCTCACTCCTCCTCCCTATCTTCCATATGCCATCAACAATCTTCAATAAAGGTAAGTAAAAATACATGCATTTATTTACTAATACTTTTAATAGTATAATATGTAATTCTTTTGTGTATGTAGAAGCTTAATTTTATTAAAATATATTATTTTTAATATTTTTGGGTTTCTGGAACGGATTAATTGTACAGTGGACCCTCGGTTAACGAAAAAAATTCATTGCAGACGCCTGCTCAAGTGCCATTACCGAACGAATTTACGTCCTTAAGAAATAATGTCACGTAGGTTAGTCTATTTCAGACCCCCAAAAATACACTTCCACATGCAATTAAAAAATTATACTTACATAATTGTACGATTTCCGGGGTATTCGTTAACCGAGGGTCCACTGTATTTCCATTATTTCTTATGGGAAAAATTAAATCGCCATTCGAACATTTCGCGTTGAGAACTAGCTCCTGGAACGGATTAAGTTCGAATAGCGAGGGTCCACTGTAGGTAGTTTGAGGTAATCAATCTCTCAGTCTTGAAGACTGTCATTCTTTAAAGCTGGGACTAATCACTTCAAACTAACTCTCCACTTCTATTGTCTGCATCATTGTAATCACTACTGTAGTCAACTGATGAAGCCTGTTTAAGTGAAGCTTTTCTTCAGTAAATGTGTCCAAGTGCTTAACATATGTCTTGCTTGTCAACATTGTCATTTATAGGATAGGTTTAGACCTCTTGGTGTTGGACACAGTTATGCCATTTATCACATTTTTGTCCAAATGCAGCACTTTAAAAGTTTTTTTTCTTCCAACTTGTGCTATCAAGTTACATGTAAAATTTTGATAAGTCTGTACCGTGGAATTTGTCTCCTCTAACCTAAGATGGGCCTAAGAGATAAATGCTTGGTGAGAGACTCCCCTCCCCTCCCTCCAGTGCACACATGCGTGCATAACTGATTCCGTGTTTCTGGATCTTTTCATCACCCCATCTCATCTATGGATAACCATGCCAGATGAATACCAGCAAAGCCCAGAGGTACAAAGAAGAATAAATATGAAGATCTGACAGAGAAAGTGGAAATTTTGTATACGATGTATACAAAATGGCTCATGCATTACACACACACACTGCTTGCATTTTTTGTCTGAGACCCTTCACCATCCATACATTTAGAGACAATGAGAAGAAACTAAGAGATTGTGACATGGTGAAATGTCAGAGGTCAGTAAAGTTCAGCAAGATAGAAATGTTATTAAATGTGTAGACTGAGGAGAAAACAAGGAAAGGGGCAGCTCTTGGATGAGGCAGAAACTCTTATCATGCTTTAAAACTAGTATGAGGAGAGTATAACAGTGTGTTTAGTGCTGGATGCTATGAAAACAGTCAGCATCATAACACAATTTAGTGGCAAGACTCCAGCACCTCATCTCATTGGCATTGGAAATTTCCTTGCTGAATGTTTGCACAAATTATTTTTAAGAACAATTAGTCTCCAACAAGTGTTTAATACTGACGAGACGAAGCCATGTTGGAAGCCTATGCCATCAAGTGTATAATTAGTTATCAAGAAAAAAGGCAGCTGGTTTCATGGCACTAAGGATTACTTCAACTTGCTTCTTTTCACAAATGCATCAGTTCATTGCAAGTTGAAACCAATACTAATTAATCCTGCAGAAAATTCCATTGCTTTAAATTTAAAGTCAAGCCAAAACCTGTGTGCAGTATGGATGACCAAGGTTCTGTTTGTTGATTGGTTCGAGCATTAATTTATTCCTGCAGTCAAGATGCACCTGGCCAAAAAAGGAACCTTCCTTTGTAATTCCCTTAATCATCCTGCAATTTTGCAGTCTTTGAACCCAAATGTGAATGTTTTGTTTTTACCACCAGTACTGTAACTTTGACACAATCACTGGATCGAGAAGTTGTTAGCATATGTATGTGCTGCTGCACACCCAAGGTATGTATATAATGGAAAAAAAAAACAAATTAATGGACAACAGCTCTTGAGACTGTCATGCCAGAGTTCATGCATAAATTTAGCATTGCAGTTGTAATGTGGGTGGGATGTGTAGATCAAGTGTTTACATTGAAGCATATATGTGAACAGTATTTAGATAAAGGTAGAGAAGTTTTCATTGCATTTATGGATTTAGAAAAGGCATATGATAGAGTGGATAGGGGAGCAATGTGGTAAATGTTGCAAGTGTATGGAATAGGTAGTAAGTTACTGAAGGCTGTAAAGAGTTTTTATGAGGATAGTGAGGCTCAGGTTAGGGTGTGTAGGAGAGAGGGAGATTACTTCCCAGTAAAAGTAGGTCTTAGACAGGGATGTGTAATGTCACCATGGTTGTTTAATATATTTATAGATGGGGTTGTAAAAGAAGTAAATACTAGGGTGTTGGGGAGAGGGGTGGGATTAAATTATGGAGAATTAAATGCAAAATGGGAGTTGACAGTTTTGCTGATGTTACTGTGCTTATGGGAGATTCTAAAGAAAAGTTGCAAAGGGTAGTGGACGAGTTTGGGAGGGTGTGTAAAGGTAGAACGTTGAAAGTGAACATAGATAAGAGTAAGGTGATGAGGGTATCAAGCAATTTAAATAAAGAAAAATTGGATATAACATTGGAGAGAGGGATTATGGAAGAAGTGAATGTTTTCAGATATTTGGGAGTTGACTTGTCAGTGGATGGGTTTATGAAGGATGAGGTTAACCATAGAATTGATGAAGGAAAAAAGGTGAGTGGTGCGTTGAGGTATCTGTGGAGACAAAAAACGTTATCCATGGAGGCAAAGAAGGGAATGTACGAAAGAATAGTGGTACCAACACTCTTATATGGGTGTGAAGCATGGGTTGCAAATGTGGCAGCAAGGAGGCGGCTGGAGGCAGTGGAGATGTCCTGTCTAAGGGCAATGTGTGGTGTAAATATTATGCAGAAAATTAGGAGGAGGTGTGGAGTTACTAAAAGTATTAGTCAGAGGGCTGAAGAGGGGTTGTTGAGGTGGTTTGGTCATTTAGAGAGAATGGATCAAAGTAGAATGACTTGGATAGCGTATAAATCTGTAGGTTAAGGAAGGCGGGGTAGGGGTCGTCCTTGAAAAGGTTGGAGGGAGGGGGTAAAGGAGTTTTTGTGGGCGAGGGGCTTGGACTTCCAGCAAGCATGTGTGAGCATGTTAGATAGGAGTGACTGGAGACGAATGATTTTTGGGACCTGACGAGCTGTTGGAGTGTGAGCAGGGTAATATTGTGTGAAGGGATTCAGGGAAACCAGTTAATTGATTTAGTTGGACTTGAGTCCTGGAAATGGGAAGTACAATGCTTGCACTTTAAAGGAGGGGTCTGGGATAGTGACAGTTGGGAGGGACTTATTCTCAGCTGTCGTATCTGAGCGCCTCTGCAAAGACAGTGATTATGTATGAGTGAGGTGAAAGTGTTGAATGATGATGAAAGTATTTTCTTTTTGGGTCAACCTGCCTCTGTGGGAGACGGCAGACTTGTTGAAAAAAAAAAATTTGCATTTACACATACAAAAGTGCTATGTGATGAAGTCAACCATAAATGTAGGCTAGGGTCAGTTATGGCTTTCTGCAGAAAATAATTTTTCTGGTTCTATCTCAGTAAAGAGTCAGGTTCAGGAAATTGTGTCTGACAACGACTCTGACATATGAGGATTTTGAAGATAAGCATAAAATCATATATGATCAGTTACAATATGACACTGAGCTACCTGCATAAGAAATACTTTTTCAGAGTTCAATTCTCAGTACAGATGAAGAAGTTGGGAAATATGTAGATAAAAAGTTGATACAGCAATGGTCATATGAACAATTACAAGTTATTATTAAATTTTAAGAATTTTTCACCGAAGGGGACCCAAACACATCTAGAAGCATTACTGTAAAACAAGCAGTGATACTTTATCAGCTGTATAAAGTACTGCAAGGTAAACAGACCAAAGATGCAGTACATAATACTTGATCACTCCAATATAAACCATCAGTTATTGACGTCTCTACATTCATATCACAACAGCCCAGAAGGACCGCATCAACCATTTCCACACAACTACAGTCTAAGATTAATTGTATCTTACAATGTAGTTGTCATTGCTTCTTGACATGGGCTGTGATGATATGGATGCAAAGATGTCAATATAACTGATGGTTTATAATGAAGTGCATTTATGGTCTGGTTCACTCTGCAGTACTTTTTGAAGCTGAATATAAGTCATCATTTCTTGCTAAAATGATCTCATTTTACATTTTCAAGTGTATATTCTGAATCAGCATAGAGAATAGTACGCCTGGTGTGATTTTAATGAATTTTGAAAATCAGGCCAAAAATGGCGAAGAAACTTTTTCTCTCAGAATGGAAAATGGTCATGATGACACGGTTTCTTGGATCAATTTATTCCCACAAACATGAAAAAATCCTGTATATACGGCTTTCATAGATGGTTATGAGTTGTAAAAGTTAAATGTGCCGTAATAAGCATGTGAGACATGGAAGAAACAGACGAGAGAAAACAGCCTTGCATCATGCTAAAACTGTTTTTGAATGATTTATAGTTATTTTCCATAATGAATAGTCTCGATGAAAATGTTAGCGTCCTCCATCAGGAATTACCTGGAAATTAAGGCCTCGTATGATGATCCACAGTAATTTTCCTAGATGTGTCAGGGGTCCCCTTTCTGTGAAAAATCTCTAACATGGAATTGCTTATGTAACTTCTTGCAGAGTGTTTATCTACAAGTTCCTCTATCTCATTGTCTTATCTCTACCCGGCCTAGATGGAAATTGAGCTCCTATAGCATTTCTTCAGTTAGTGCTTTGTCATCTTCTAACTGTTCATTTATGCTGCTTTCATTCCTAACTTCAAAATCTTCATATCTCAAGAGCCACAATTTCCTGTGCCTGACCTCTTAGTGAGGTAAAACCAGAAAAACTATTCACAGAAAGCCATAACTGACCCCAGCTTGCACTTGTAGTTGATTGGTACATTACATTCCATAACACTTTTACATTCATAAGTGCATCTGCAATGTTAAATTTTGATTTGTGATGTAGGAGGGTATGGTTTCACATATCAGGTCAAAGGGTTGACCTAACCAACCAGTGATAATCTTGCACACTCTTGTCTATCATGGAAGTGTTAGAACTGTGAGAGGACACCTGGCATCTCAGGTCTTAGAGTTTAAAAAGTCTATCCTTTGTGTGAAACCCACGTGGTGTAACCCTCATGGAGGGCAACCCCCAAAACCTAGGGTTAAGGAGGGGGTGCAGGCAAGATGACCTAAACCCAAGAAGACGGCTAAGAGGGAGAATTGGGGCAGAGCTCTGGGCGAGGGAGCTGGAGTCTCTGTATTACAGAGACTTGAGGAGCTGCTCTAGCTGGGAACTCTGGGGTGATAGCTGTCGCCAGTGTGGGTCTTGGGACCTGTGGCTAGTGTGTGATTGAGTTCCTGAGGTGAACTGTTCTACTGAACTTATATTGTAAGTTATATTCATTTTTGTCAGCTAAATTGTATTCCTGTCTCAGGTTGTGTATAATCTCCATTTATCTTAATATCCAATCCAGTTCCCAAATATATTACTGTACAAGGAGTTAATAATAAATCTGTACTTGAGAGAAATATGATATTCACTGTTTTCACTCTTTCTTTATTAATAATAATAATAATGAGTGAGAGTGGAGGTTGGTGAGCTCCACAGTGGTGAGGAGTGACTAGTGACCTCACACTTTACCTCTGCTCCTTTCACTACCATTTTACTCCTCACCTCCCTGACTTCTTTATTCCCTCCCCCATCACCATATCATATAGGGGGGGTGAATTTGAAATATAATATATATAGTATGGGAATAAGATGAGTGACAGGAGCGGAGAGGTAACGAGTGAGATCACTGGTCACTCCCCACCACTGTAGAGCTCACCGACCTCCACTTTCACTCATTAATAAATTAAGAATAAGAACAGGGACAGTGAATATAATATTTCTCTAAAGTACAGATTTAATATTAACTCCTTGTACAGTAATATACGTACAGTGGTCCCCGGATTTCGTACTGCTCCCAACTCGAACAATTATGTAAGTGTATTTTTGTGGGTCTAAACGGACTAATCTAATTTACATTATTCATTATGGGAACAAATTCGTTCGGTAACGGCACTTGAACAGTTCACCTCAGAAACTCAATCACACTAGCCACGGGTCCCAAGACCCACACTGGTGACAGCTATCTCCCCAAGTCTCCTACAGAGACTCCAGCTCCCTCGCCCAGAGCTCTGCTCCTATTCTCCCTCATAACTGTTTACCTGGGTTTATATCATCCTGCCTGCCCCCCCACGCCTTAACTCTAGGTTACCCTACGTGGGTTTTACACAAAAGACAGACTTTTCAATCCCTAAGATGCCAGGTGTCCTCTCACAGTTCTAACACTTCCATGATAGACAAGGGTGTGCAAGATTACCACTGGTTGGTTAGGTCAACCCTTTGACCTGATATATGAAATCATGCCCTCCTACATCATAGACTGACTGGCTGCATCAAAAGTGACATATCAGGTAAAAACACAACCTTCACATTTGGATTCTCAGACTCTTAATACTGCAGAAATTATCAAGAGAGGAGAACACTAAATGCAAATTGTTTTGGGAACAGGTGCATCTTGACTGCAGTATTACAACACTAAGGGCCTTGCTCATCCATGCAGGATTAATTAGCATAATTTTCCACTTGAAATGACCTGCATCTGCAGAGAAAAAACTGAAGTGATCCTTAGCTGCACTTTTTCTAGTTTAATAATGTACATTTTTAATGGTATATACTTCCAAAATAGCTCTGTCTTGTCAACATTAAACACTTGGTGGGGACCACTATCATCACAAATAGTTTGAGTAAAGTCAAACGTTTCTGCCTCATATGAGCACAGTCCTTTTACTTGATTTCTCCTCATCCCACACATTCAGTAACATGTTTATCTTTGAGCTGTACTTACCTCTTTGACATTACATCATGTCACAATCTCTTGTATCTGATCTCAGACCAAAAAACCAGGCAGTGTAACACATGCACCACTTTGTATTATATCTGAAATTCTCACTTTCTCAAACAATGTCAGATCTTCATGCTTATTCTTCCTGGCACCTTCAGTATTTGTCTGGCATGGTTACTATCCTGAGATGAGATAGTGGTGATGAAAATATCCCCCCAAAATAATATTTCAGTCTTGGGACCTTATTGACTTTCAGGGTGATTGAAACACAGTACATGGACCCCAAAGAAAATAAGTCACTGTCTGACTTAGTCATCCTAGATAATATACAGCTGTATAACCCTTGTGGTTTAGCGCTTCTTTTGATTATAATAAATATAATAGATAATATACAGTATAGTATATGATAAGTAAAATTATGTGTACCTGTACCTAAATAAACTTAAGGTGGTTCAGAGCAGACTGAAGCAAGGTCACCTGATAACTCACAACACAATATGGGTGTCAAGTGACCATTTTGCAAGGTCAGATCCTCTTTAAGGGGGGCTCCTTGTCGCTGTAAAGAGGCTATCGGTCTGAGGAATTGGACCTCTTGGTCTTCTTCCTCAGACCGAACCTAATTACCCCCCAATCCCCCCTCCCCTTTCCCATCTTCCCCATCCTCCCTTTTCCCTTTCCTCCTCCTTCTCCTCATCCCTCCCTTATTTCCTTCCCATTTTTACCCTGGGAGCTTCTCTCCACAGGCTTTCTAGTTCCTAGGTAGGGGGAAGGGTACCGTGGTCCAATCCCATTCCGTTGAGGTTCTCGGCGGTGGTGTAGTTTGCCGTGGAATCTGGATCGCCTGGGGATGTCCCGATCCCTCTCCGGTCTCCCGGGGGGTGGCCTTGGGTATCTTTCGGGCGACGGGTGTATCTCTGGAGGCCACCTTTCGGATTCCGGGGTGGTGGCCAAGGCGGTATGCTTTGTGGCGGATATCCGGCCGCCTCTCTTTGTCCGCCGAGGTGGCTCGGTGGATGTGAGGTTGCTATCCCGGATTGCTGGTTTACTGGCATGAAGGGTAGGGTATGGCACGGGTTCCATGCAGCATCTGCACTACTTGCGGTGTTGAGGTCCTCTTGGGCGCGGAGGGGGATATACGCCCCTTTCATTCGTCCTAGGAGCTATTCCTCCACGTTCCCCCCTTTTTTTTATTCTTTTTTTCTTTTCTTCTTTCTTTTTTTTTTCTTAAAAACAAAAAGAAAGAACCTAACCATGGATGCCCTAATCTGTGAACCTACCCTCGGGCCCCTTGATACCGCACCTAGTTCTGACCCTACCTCGTTAATGGACGACTCTTCGGACAACCCTAATACCCCTGTACCTCTTGCTGGTGCCGGTTCGTCACCTGCTTCAGGTACCAGGGACCCGACTGGCCCTTTCGATACGTCTCACCTTTGCTCTTCTCTGACCTTGATTCCGGCTTCTCCCTCGACGGTGCGGCAATTTTCGAATCGCTCGCCCGTCTCCCTTCGGACCACCCCCGGTCCCACACCCAAACGACCAAGACCCACACATGACGCTTCGACACTTCCTTCTCGTTCATCTCAGAAATGACCAGCTCGTCATGCACTTCCCTTAAACTCTCTGTTTCAAACTACTCAATGGACAAAGTTTTTTACTCTGCGACCGACTTCTCCTAATACCTATCTTTCAGACCATAGTATTGGTAAGGCTCTGCTACGCCATGTTGGTAAAGACATCTCATTTCACGCTCTCAAGAGCGGCACTCGCATCATCACGGTCCAGAATGCTGGCCAAGCTCGCGATCTTTCTCTTTTTACAACCATTGATACTCTCCTGTTACTATTGACAAGCACCATTCCTCAATTCTTGTTGTGGTTCTGTATTTTTCCCACACCATTGTCCAACGGAATTTCCAGACATGTGGTGATGACATTTTAGAGCAGCTGAGCTCCAAGAACTCCCTATCCTAAAGTTGACACTTTTGTCCTCCCGCCAACAAGCGAAGACGTTATCCTTGCAATATAGCTCGTTTAACATTTGACTGCATGAACTACCACCTTGGTTTACATTGCGGGCAACGTTACAAGTTCGAAAGGGT